>VYZR01044953.1:1235-12108 GCA_013400675.1 Oxylabes madagascariensis
CCACAGAGCTGCTCCAAGGGTTGGAGCTGCTCTGGAGCCAGGCTGGGAGAGCTGGGAATGTTCACCTGGAGAGGAGAAGGCTCCAGGGAGAGCTCAGAGCCCCTGCCAGGGCCTGAAGGGGCTCCAGGAGAGCTGGAGAGGGACTGGGGACAAGGGATGGAGGGACAGGACACAGGGAATGGCTTTTAAAAGGAAAAGGGGAGATTTGGATGGGATATTGGGAAGGAATTCCTGGCTGTGATGGTGATGAGGGGCTGGGCTGGAATTCCCAGAGAAGCTGTGGCTGCCCCTGGATTCCTAGGAGTGTCCAAGGCCAAGCTGGATGGGGATTGGAGCAGCCTGGGACAGTGGGAGGTGTCCCTGCCATGGCAGGGGTGGAACTGGAGGACTTTCATGATTCTATGACTCTGGTGATACTACAATTCTAAGTTGAGCCAATGTTTTACCACCCTCATTGTATCAACATTTTTCCTTATTTTATTTAATCTAATCTAATCTAACCTAACCTAAATAAATCCTCTTTTATTTAAAACCATTCCCGTTGTACCAACCTGTAGCCCTGATTTAATGTTTTGGTTTTGGGAAATTCCTTTCCCAGGCGATTTTCTGTAAACAAGAGAAATGTTTTTGTAACTGTACCTGTGTTTATCCATTCTTTCTCACAGGAGAGGTTTCTTGATGAACATCTGTTTTAACCAATGGGATTGGAGAGGTTTGCCTTTGTTTCACCAATCAAATTGGTCTGTGTGAAATACTATGTAAGAGAGTCACATCTCAAAAATAAAGATTTACTTTTTCTAGCCTTCTGATCAAGAGTCTGTGTCGTTGTTTGATGTACAACAGCGATACCAACCCAGCTAAAAAGTTTGTTTCCCTCAGTTATTTCACTACTAAAATCAGCTTTTAAAAATTCTTCCTTACCCAGAAGAACTCTTGGACCTTTTCCATTTTCCTTTCCGCCAGCGCTGCAGAAATGCCGGAGGCTGCAGGGACCCAGTCCAAGGCCTGTGAATATCAACTCCAAAATTGCCAGAGGATTTTAGATCGGGAATGCTGTTTCCAAGGATTATCTCCTCTGCTGGCCAGACCATGGAGATAAAATCATCCTGGTTCAGCCTCCAACATTTGCCCAACCCTGGGCTCTTTCCTATATTGAGTAGGTCAGAATTTGCATCAAAATCCCTTTTTAAGGTCAGCAAATTCACAGGACAATTGAAATGGGAAAACTCATCCAAGAGAGGCAAAATCCACGGGAAATTCGGGAGCATCTTTGTGTAGGGGCTGATCTTCCTGCACGATCACAAAGCCAAAGTCAGAATTGAACATTTTGGAGGGTCTAATTTGTGCCACAGTGACGTCATAATCCATGTAATGATAATAATAATCAATAAAGTTTCATGTTGATGATCAGTGTCGGGATTATTGGGGTTTATTTATTTGATAAAGTGCTTAATTAAACAGTGGAAAATCCCTCCAGTCACTGGGAACCACCGGATAAAGCAACATTTATGAATTTCTTTCTGTTTTCTCTATTTTCCATTTTCTTCCTCTCCTATTACCTCTCAAAATTGGCTTCTCTTTGCACTTCTGCTCTGCCAGAGTTGTGGAGACCAAAATGAGCTCAGACTTCCTCGGAAAAGAAGAGGAATGTGAGATTAATTCTGCTTTTCCTGTGCTGAGCTTGTGAAAACAGCATCAGGCTCTCACTGCATGAGAGACAATAAAAACCTCCCTGTTTTTCACACAGAAAATGGTGAGAAAAATCCCTAGTACAGAACAAAGAAAGGTTGAAAATCTTTGATTTTTCATGTGCTGGGTTTAATTTTGGGTTGAAAAATTCTGTTTTCTCTGATTGTGGAGTGAGGGTTGAAGCAGGCTTTGAATTGAAAGGTTTATTCCAGTAAAAGTTGCCCCCTGAGTATCCAAATCTGCTCTGGATTTAAACCTGATTTGTGCTGGTTGTAGGAATCCATATCCCACTGGATTTTGGAGAATTTCCAGGTCCATCCCCAGCTCCTGTGACGCAGCCACGGGATGTGGAACGATGGAAGAGAATTTAATTGTCCATTCCCAAAATTTGGGGGAGAAGGAATCCCCCAAGCGAGGAGCCCAAATCTGACTGAGCTCACAACTGCTTTGCTGGCCCTGCTACGGACCCGGCTGATTTCCCAATGAAATTGCAGATATTTCCCGATAAATTTGGGATTGGAAGATGGAATTGGGATGGGAAAGAATGGGATGGAGCAGGAATCAAAGCTACAGCCCCCAGTCTCTGGGAATAAGACGATTTAGGGGATTAAGGTGGTTAAGATATGACCCATGCCATGTCAGGGCCCGGGAATGCTCCTTCCATTCGATCCTGGAATCCTGGGATGATATTTCCCGTCTCCCTGAGAAAACATTTTCAATGTGTTGAGTACACTTAGCAAGGGATGGCTGGAATAGTGAGTTTTCCAAGAGCATTCTGGTGGATATTCCATACTCAAAAATAAATTTAAGTTTCTCCCTGGTTTTAAGGTTCTTAACCTGGATGCTTCATCCCATAAATTCTGCAGAAAAGCTTCATTTCCTTGCCTGTTTTGATAATCCATAATCCATTCTCACTACAGGCAAACCTTGGAAAACCCTCCTGGCTGGGGGTTCCTTTCCCTTTTATTCCTGGATTCCCGTTCAAGGCTGCTCACTGACCTCTGCCTGCCTAACAGTATCAATAAAAATGAATAAATATAATTTGTTAGATTAAAAAAAATTCTGGAAGTGCCACAGCTCCTGGAAAAAAACTCCCAAGTATTTCTTAAGATGTAAACCCTAAAAAATTCTTTCCAATCTCATCCCCAATTTCTGCGCCTCAGCTTCCCAGAGCCTCTCTCACGACTGTTTTCTCCTCCTCCACCTCCACAGCTCCTGCTCCTCTCCTGGAATTCCCACCTGCTCTTCCCTTCCCATCCCATCCCACCGCCCACCCACCTGCCACGCTCCAAGGGTGGCTTCCCTCTCCTGGCAGCTTATCCTGAGCTTTTTTTAGGAGCAGGAGCACAGCAGCAGCAATTAGTGCCCCAAATTCTTGCAGGAATATCATTAAGTCTGGAAAGAAACACTTAATTAAAGACTCGTTTGTAATTTCCCTCCTATTGTAACGCTCCGGCAGAACTTTCCTGTCTTAAAATAAATTCACAGGGAGAGGATTCAGCTGGGATTTGCCTCAGTTGGTTTTCAGGGTTATCCCTCCAGAAAATATCAGGGTGAACCCAGGAAAAGTGGATAAAATTAGGAGAAATCCCACTGTGGTGTCCCATTCCAATAGGGAAGGGAACATGTGGGAATGTTGGTGCTGGTGGTGGAAAAGGAGTGAAAGTCAGAGCATCCGGAGAAGATTCTGAAGTTTTATTAATAAATCATAAACTTGGCATGGAAATCGGTGTTGGATTGTCCCTGATCTCCTGGGATGAGCCCATGGAAATGGGGTTTGGATAAATGCAGGGTCCTGGGGCTCCTCCCGGGATTTGGGGGCACCTTTTTAGGGATGAGTTTTCCATATCCCGGAGGGAAAATGAGTTCTTGGCTCAGTCTGTTCCTCCAGACCTTCCTGGGGATGGGTCGGAGGCTCCGGGCTCTGGGATGGTCTCGATCTCCCTCCAGTCCGTGGGCACTTCCCGGCCTCATTCCTGTCCCAGAGCCAGGGATGGCATTCCCAGAAAATTGCCACCTCCACATGGCCCCTTCTCCAGCCGCATCTTGTTCTTCCCACTGAGTATTCCCAACAATCCTCGGATGGCTCCATCTGGCTTTTTGGGACACCCTGAGTTCCTGCAATTCTCCACCTAGGAAAAACTTGGATCACCTCAATATATTCTGTATTTTCCAGAAATAATTATATATCATAATATCTCTTCTTTTCCTGCTCTTTCGTGTCTAAAAGATATGGAAATGAGGAAGTCAAGCCAATCCTTGTAGTCCCAGGTTTAAGGATAAAACCCCTCTGCATCTGGAATTTTAACATGGAATTTTTGGCAAGCAGGAGAAGTTTTCTTGTGCTCGGGTGATCAGGCCATTAAATAACTTCAGATCTTAATAATCCAGATATTAAATCTTTTAAAAATGGATGAGTTTTAATAAAAGAGACTTCTTAGATCTGGGTTTTATTGCCATGGTTTGGAGCAGCCGTAGGAAAAAAAATGTTCTCCAACATCTCCATCCTCATTCCCATTCCACGGCAAAGGAAAATCCTTGAATCTCATTGTGCCTGATTGTGGTGCCTCAAATTCCTCAGATTTTTAAGGTTTTGAAGGATTTTTGGGAGGTCAAGTCTTGCGGGAGGGATCAAATATTTTCCATGGATGAGAGTTGTTAACAGCAAAGAAAGTCCCTGAAAAAACCCAACTTAAATAATTTCTGTGGGTGGCGGGTGGCTTATTCGGCTTTATTCTTGTGGAAGTACGTGATTATATCTGAAATAAAAGGAATATTATAACTCCCTTTTTTATGTCCAGTAGCCAGTAAAAAACCAAATAAATTAAATTGTGTCACAGTAAAAAAAAAAAAGAAAGGAAAAAATAGGGAAAAATTAGAGTTTTCTTAACGTTCTGCTGAACATTCTGGATTTATGAAAGGAAATTAGACAATTTATGAGGTAAAAGCTGCCAGTGTTTCATTTGAAATCCATAAAATAATTTAATTTTTCGTGTTCAGTGCTTGGGTTTTAGGCAGAGGATGTGATCCCACACATCAGCACCCCACAATGAGGCCATTTTTGAAGGAAATGCAGCTTTTTCTGACAATCTTCTCTATTTTGCGTTTCTGTTCTGGTGGAGCAGAATTCCAAAGACACAGCTCCCATCAAATGGAGAGGCCTTTTCCTCCTTATCTTCTGAGTATTCCCAGAATCAATCATTTGAATGATTGGGATGAAACGTGGAATTAATTCTGAATATTTGGCTTCTGAATGGAAAAGGGAGCTTAGGCTCCAGCAGCCCTGGGTGCAATGGAGCCACAATTCCAGGGAATCTGAGCCAGCTGATTCCCAATTTTTATTTGTAGCCTTCATCACCAAAAATCCCACACCTCAATCCCGTTTTTTAAGGGAAAAACCTGAAAAACTTTGTGAAACGTTTGGTAGATCTCGTTGTCTCCAATAAAATCCACAAAAAGCGCTGTAAATCCCTTCCCTCCGAGTTTTAAAATAAAACACTGGTAGATAACTCACATCCACAATCTTCCCACATTCCCACGAAATCCAATTCCTTTCCATCTCTGATTTAAAACCACAATTCATTTTCCTGGCTGGGAGGCTTTCAGAAATCTTTTCAATTTGTTGTGTGAAACAAAGCGAGCCATGAAGGCAAAAAGGGAAAGGAGAGGCCAATATTTTTATTTTCTTGGTAGCAGAGAGCTCTGTTTGAGGCTGTTTTCCCCACAATGTTGGGAATTTTGGGGCTGGGGATGTAAATCCTTCACCTTTGCAAATTATTCATCTCTTTTTTGCCCCTCCCAGCATTTTCAAGCTCGAAGTCTGGGGTCAGGTAATGTTTCTCTGCCAAGAGCTGTTCCTGTTTCCTCCCTGGGATCCCATTTTCCCTCTTTTCACTGTTTGCTTCCAGGTCCGTGCTGAACAAACACATACCCAGGTAAAAACGTCTTTTCTAACAATGAGCACGAAATGAAGAACGTTTCACGCGGCTCCGACAATCGCCAGCATTCCCAGGGCAAATTCCAGCCTCACTCCGAGGAAAAAGAGGAATCAAATGTCACAGAAAGGCCTCGTCAATGACCCCGTGTTCCACAAGGCAAATATTGAATTCCCAGCATTGTGTGTGCAGTAAATGGAGCTGAAACACCTTTGATTTATCCATTGAAGCTTTGAGCTGTCGCGGCTTTGGAGTTTTTTGTTTTTTTTTCCTCCCTCCACGTCTTTCTCCGGCTCTTTTTTGGGATAAATAGACAGCCAGGCAAAGGTTGGGCACAGCAGGGAAAATCCAGGTTCAGGCACCTCCTGTTAGAAGGTGGGAAAAGGGGAAAAGGCCTCAGGGTGCGCCAAGGGAGGGGGAGTTGGGATGTCAGGAAAAAATTCTTTGCTGGAAGTGTGGTGAAGTACTGGAGTCACCATCCCTGGGCATGTACAAAAACCAGGGGAATGTGATGGAAAAATGGAGCTGGGGAAGGGGCTGGAGCACCAGGAGAGGCTGAGGGACCTCAAATCCTGGGCCCAGTTCTGGGCCCCTGGTGAAAATGGGAACCTGGAGGGGCTGGAGCGTGTCCAGGGAAGGGAACAGAGCTGGGAAGGGGCTGGAGAATTCCTGAGGGAGCTGGGAAGGGGCTGAGCCTGGAGAAAAGGAGGCTCAGGGGGGACCTTGTGGCTCTGCACAACTCCCTGCCAGGAGGGGACAGCCGGGGGGTCGGGCTCTGCTCCAGGGAACAGGGACAGAGGAGAGTGAATGGGAATTTCAGCTTTTCCAGGCTGGGCCAGGAAAAATTGAAATTGGACATTAGGAAGAATTTCTTCATGGAAGGGGTTGGGGCAGGGTGGAATCCCTGGAGTCCCATCCCTGGACACTCTCCAGCCCCTCAATGTCCTTGTCAGGAGGGGCCCAGAGCTGCCCCCAGGATTTGATCCCTCAGTTCCCAGCACAGGGGCCAATCAGGACAATCCCTGCCCCGCTCCTGCTCCCACAAAATTCCCGATCCAGCCCAGGAGCCTTTGGCCTCTTGCCCACCTGGGCACACCTGGCTCGTGTCCAGCTGCTGTCACCCTTTCACAGGGACACTGAACACCTGGATTGCTTGGAACAGGAGCAGGATTGGGCACAAATGTGGGAATAGGAGACAGGAAAGAACTGCACCCACACACTAAGTTGTGCCGGAAAAGAAGGAACTTTATTTACACCTTTGACATTTGATAGAATTCCAAAGGTGACAGTGGATTGGAGGGTGAAGCTGCCACCCCTCCAACACACTGGTCAGACCAACAGTCTGTCAGCTCTCTCCTCCTCCATGAAAATATGAAAACAAACCATTTGTTGGTACTTGAAAGCGTGAGAACTCCGTTACAGAAATGAAAACGCATCAGAAGGCTGAAATCAGGGTGACACACAAGGACCTGAGCAGGGCCAGGCCCAGCCCTGGCACCACAAAGGGCCGTCAATAATTTTGTCACTCGGTGACAGAGGGGTTCAGGTGGCCGTGACCTCCCTGGCCCTGGAAGCCCAGCACTGATTTTCCATGGAGTTGTTAATAAGCTCTGCTTCCCGATGCCATTGTAGATTTGCCCCTTATCTGACCAGGAAATCTGGTTTGCTTAAAGTTAATCCTGGTTCAGCCTCAGGAAAGCTTGGGATTATCAAATCCATTCTCCATTGAGCAGTGCTGTCATCACCCACAGCCAGAAAATGTTGATTTTTCCCCCCCCCCTTCATAATAACAAATAAAAAACTGAGTCACTGCAAATATGTTCTTAATCAAAATATTTCTTTTTATAGGGAAAAAATCTGAGTGCAAATGCTCAGTCTGCATCCTTAGGTGAAGTATTATTTAGCGAAAGGATTTATGGCTCACCAGCAAGACATCCCCACCATTCAAATGTAGTTAAAATAGACAAGTTCTGATATTTAATTATGGTAAGAAATGCCTTTTTATTACACTCAGTTTATGGCTCTTCCATCACCAATATTAGAGCAAGACAAAGTCACCCCTAAACTCCAGAATTTCTGAATTTTGGGTGTGTGCAGGTAAAGTTTTTGGGGACATAATTGATACCTGCTTATCACCCAGCTGAATGATGAGCATTTCCTCACCTGTGGCATTTGTGTGGCTTTGATGTGCAGGCTGTAAATCCCCAGATTAGCTCTCCGATTTTTATCCTTTCCAAGATTGAATTATGTATATTTAAAGAGAGCAGTGAATTAATTTTGGTTTTTTGGATTTGGGCTGCACTGCTCGATCAGGAGCTCCCGGTAACCTTTTGCTGCCTGTGCTGTTCCCTGGTTAAAAGGCCTTGGATGTTGAGTCAATTCCAGTGTTGGAGCTTGGAAACTCTGATTTATTGTCCAGGAAAATTTGGAATTGTTGTAGGAACATTTGGAATTGGTGTAGGATCATGGAATCATGGAATGCTTTGGGATTCCATGGAAATCTTCCACTGTCCCAGGCTGCTCCAAGCCCCATCCAGCCTGGCCTTGGACATTTCCAGGGATCCAGGGGCAGCCCCAGCTTCTCTGGGAATTCCATTCCAGAACCTCCCCACCCTCACAAGACACAGTTCCTTCCATATTGCCAAGTGGAGACCCAGGAGTCCATCAGGACGAACAGAAATAAGAATCGATGGAAAAATGAGCCTTGGGAAGAAGGGATCAGCAGATATTTTTAATAATATAAATATATTATATATATTATTATATATATATAATTATTAGATTACATAAATATACAATTATATATAATTTTATATATATTATATATAAAAATATATATTATATATAATATATGATCATATAAATTATTTTATATATATATAAATATATGTAATATAGTCCAGGAGAAACAGGAATCATTTCCCAATTTTCTGCTGGTTGCATCCGCTGGGGCTCCCTGGCAGGTAACCATGGCAATTAAAGGTTTGAGAAGAACCAGACAAATTTGGGTAGAAATTGTTTCTCCTCACAAGCCATATGGAAAAGATGATTCATCCAAGAGGGAATAAAAAAAAAGAGAATTGCAACAAGGAAGCAATGCACAGGAAGAAACATCAGGAACATGGGAAACTTCAGCCCTTGGGGCAGGAACTGCGCTGATCCCAAATCCCTGACTCTGGTGGGCTCCCACAGCAGAACCCAAAGCCAGGAAGTCTCCAGCAGGTTCTAATTTCCCCTACTCTGCTCTTAAGGAGCAGCTGATCAAAGCACATCAAGCTTTTATGGCACAGCCAAGGGAGATTTTCCCGGTTCCACCAATCCCATTGCTCTGCCGGCTTCGGGAACGTAAACGGAGGCAGACGCCAGGCCTGTGATCTGTGTGCGAGGTTGAAGTTGTGTCTGATTTATGTTTCCTGTCTTCTCCATGCAGAACTGGGGGGTTAAAGGGCCAAGTGGGAGGTGACGGCAGCTGTTGGAACCCCGGGCCCTGAGAATTCCAGACTTTCTGTGCTGACAGGCACTGACCCCCAGGCAAACCCTGCATTGGCCTGAGGCCGTGGAGAAGGCTCCCAAAATTGAGTGGCAGCACTGGGATTGTGGGTGTGGAGTGTGAATAGAAGTGTGTGATATCACAGGGTGCAAAACTCAGAGTTTAAGGGTTTAGAATACAGTAATAGATATAAAGCAAGATGGAGGATTTAGGGCAGAGGCCAGTCCTTCTTTTTCACCTTCTTCTCCATGGGTCTGGGTGGTGTTTTGTAATTGGGCAGAAAAATCCGCATTGCGGGCCAGGGGTGCTTGGTTATTGGGTTAAAAGTAAAAATAATTTAGGTGTCATTTCGTAATTGGACAATTTATCCTTAAAAGGCCTGGTAGAGAGGGAGATATGGCTCCATTTTCACTTTGTTAGCCAGAAGTGCTGTGGCACTCACAGTTTGTGAGACTGTAATACAGATAAGAATTAATAAACATCTGAGTCCGAACAAGAAATATCGTCTGGAGCATTTAATCCCGACTCTGGCAGGGAAAGAAGATAAAAGCAAAGCAGCCTCTTGAACTGTTGTAGGGCCTCAATCCCAGGGGATTCACCACTTACCTCTGGAATAATGTCACGTTTTCCTCTTCTTGGACTGGAGCAGCTCCCAGGCTCTGAGGCCAGCCAGGTATTTCAGGGAAGAAATCCCAACACCCTGATGGACCCAAGCCCTGGGGCTGCTCCCGTCCTTCCCAGAGTCGCGCCTCTGGATGGTTTTGATCAGAGCCCGATGAAATCAGTCACAGAAAACTCCTCACTCAGCCGGATTTGGCTCTTTATGGGAGCTCTCTCCCTTTCCAGAGGATTTCCTGAGAGCTGCAGCGCTCCCCTCACATCTTCATTAGCATCACTCATTCCAGCACGGCTCGCCAGGCCGCTTGGTGGGAAGAGATGAAGCTGTGGTGTCATCCCTTGGTGGGAAGAGATGAAGCTGTGGTGTCATCCCATCATCCCACCCCGTTTCCCGCGGGTGCGCACGCCAGCCCTTCCCCTCACCTGCTGGTGTCAGGCTGAGCAATTAAACCCCAAGCTGCTTTCCCTGCATTCATTATTTATTGCCCTTCAGCAACCGGGAGCTCGCTGCTTTTCGTGGATGCGGCGGGAATGTGCCTTCCCACATCCCTCTTTCCATGCAGGAGCAACTCCCGTTATCCTCACCGCTTTCGGTCTGATGTAATTGGCATTAACGGAGCGTTAACAAATCGCCCGGGGGCATCCAAACCCTCTCCATGAACGTGAGGACTTCAGGGTGAGGAGCGAAGTGGAATTAAAAGGATTCTGGAGAGATTTGGCTCCCAGCTTGGCAGGCTGACGAAGCAAACCCTCGTGTCAGAAGCCGCTTTGCCTTGGGGGAGAAAAGTCGCTTCGCCGTCCTGGAAATGTCACCAGAATAGAGATGAGCTGCACCTTGTCGAGTTCTCTCTGCAGCTGCTTCTCCAGGAGAAGCTTTGCCCCGGGCAGGACCAGCTCGCTGCTCGCAGCAGCTTTTCCAGCAGCTGCAAATGTGTCCCGAGGAGGCCACGCGGGAGCTGTTTCCCGTTTTCCTTGAATCCTCACAGCCTGGGGATGGAAATAAACCAGGCAAAGGTTGTCGGCTGAGGAAGTCGGCAGAGGAGCAACAGCTTTGGTGGCCAAAAATGGCCTCGGTACAGAAGCGAGAAGATGTTCAAGGTGCCTCCTAAATTTCTATTTCGTGCCCAGAGAAGCTGTGGCC
>VYZR01044981.1:0-34664 GCA_013400675.1 Oxylabes madagascariensis
CCCCCCCCCGTCGGGGCAGGGGATGTTGACAGATCCCCGCCGCCCGCGCCCATTGGCTGCCCGTGTAGTAACAATTTAGAAGCCGAAGCTTAGCAACAGCACGTGGTGGCCCGGCCCCCTCGCCCGCTCATTGGCCACATCCTTGCATGTTAAGAAGGCAGCGGCCGCCCATTGGTGCGAGGGGCGTCATGCAAATGAGGCGGGGAAACGGGCCAATGGGGCGGGAGGCGCGTGCCGCGCGGCGGGAGGCGGGGAGCAGGCGCGGGCAGCCAATGGGCGGGAGGGGGCGGGGCGTTGCCGTGAGGAAGAGGTAGGCGGTGGGCGGGACCGCCGGAAGCTCCGCCCCCGCGCGCGGCGGGCGGGACGCGCCGGGCGGGCACGGGGGAAGCGTGAGGGAGAACGGGAAAAGGGAGCGTGCGGCGGCGGAGCGGCCCGCAACGGGAAGTGCGGCAGGAAATGAACGGGGACGAAAAAGACGATACGAACGGGCTGCCGGAGAGGCTGTGAAAATGTGCCTGGCACGCGCATCCCTGACCCTTTCCGGCGCTCAGGCGAGAGGGGAAGACGGCAGCGCTGTAAAAACACGCGCAGGGATATAAGAGAATTACTAAACTCTACACAATGGCCTAACCTGCTGAAAAAGAGAAACAGTGGAAACGCAGCCACAGTTCCTGCCAGCCCTCCGGTCCTTGCCAGCATATTCAGCTGCCTTTCGTCATCTGGATAGGCAGAAGCCGTGTACCAGAATAGCCTGGCTCCCGGCGCAGGCTGAGCAGGAAGAGCTCAGTACCTTTCCTGTCCACACCATCCTATTTGCGCTGCTAACTCTGCATCCTTATCGCAGAGAGCTGCTGCACAGCTGTTGCCTGAAACTGGTTGGTTTTAACACGAGCAAGTGTAGTTTTAAAATAGGCATATTTTAAGCTGTGCTGTGATCGCACGTTGGTACATCTTCAGGCCAAAAGTGCTGAAGCCTGTAATCAGTCCTCCTGCAGGATTGCACTTGGGCACACAATTGGTCCCACTGGTTTTAATTGAACTGTTTCGGTAAGAGCTATCCAGCATATAGGATGGATGCAGAGTGTTGCCCTGTGTGTTTATTCCTCGGCAAAAGATGTCAGCCAGAGTTTCTTTTTAAGAGGATAATAGCGATTCAGATTAAAACAAGGATTATGGTTTACTGTTTTTACAGCATTGTGGTAAAGCTACATATATATTTCACCTGATCTTGTATTAGTCTCTGTCGTGTTGCCCCAGATGCACAAGTGTAATGTGGCTCTTGAACATTGCTGAAAAACAGATCACATTTTATTGCCATTTGGTCCAGGCAGCAGGGATGAGAGAAAATACAAGGCGGTGAAGAAAGCAGCATTGTGATTGTAGTTTATGAGAATTTTGTATCTGTTTGGGAAAAGTCTGACTGTGAATTACAAGGCAGAAGGGAATTTGGTGCATGGATTGCAAAGGTAAAAAAAAATTGCTGTAACATTTCCCACTTGCTGCTTGAACTGTTGAAATCCTGCTGCATGTGGGTGAGACAGTACAGTTTTTACTGTAAACCCATTGAGCCTTACGGCAGTTTTGCTGTTAACTGGAAGTAGGTTTAGACACTATTTGACATTGCCTTCTGTTACGAAACAGCATGAAACCATATATGCACAGGTTTGCTTTGTCCACACAGGAAAGAAAGTTCCCTTTTCCTGACCACGTGTGTAGGGCACTTAGTGAGAAAGATGCACAGATAAGGCATCGTTGTTCTCTGCTGCATCCACAGCAGTACCAGATCTTCAGAACACCTATATTTGTATATTAGTATACAGGTCTAAATGATCTTAAACTGTTTTGTACACGTGCTGTGGAATCAGTCACACATCCAGAAAGGCAGACGAATGTGCTCAGTGTGTCAATGCTTGTGTGAAAACCCAGGATTCAGGTATGAATTTACTGAGGCTCTGAATGCCAACAGCTCTGCCCCACCACACTGTAAGCACACAATTTTACCTGGGAAAAAACTGGAAACACAGGAGTATAATAAACACTGCACAAGACAGTGCTTCAGGAGGGTACACGGCCTGAGCTGAGCACCCTGCCGAGCACTGCCCTCACCAGACACTCCTTGGAGCTTGGACTGATCTGACTGTGAGCTGAAGCTGCCCCCTGCACTCCCCTGCACTCCTAGTACCAAACTCAGCACCTCTAACCACTCCCGAGGTAAAAACCATTGCTCTCTCTGCCTTCAAATGTGGACAGAAGTATTTGGAAGACAGTTGTTTTAAGGAGATGGAGCACAATTTCACAATGATATTGGCACTTTCCAGGGCCTTGTGCCTCCACCCTTACCTGCATGGAAGGGCTGCTTTGGTAAGTGAGGAACCACTGAAGCCAGCAGGACTATGTGCAGGAGCAAGTATTGTGCAAAATAGGGGCCAGTGCCCTCACAAAAGGCACCTGGTCTCTGATCATGGTGGCTCGCAGCCTCAGGAGTCATAAACTATTAGTCTGCTGGAACTGTAAGCATGTATGTAACCCCACACACTCACAGAGCCCCTGCTGATGAAATCCAGGATAAATCCACATGCATTTGGGAAGGACAGGGCTGGCTCATACCTAACAACCACTGACACACGTTTACCCGTAGTTGCATTGAAGAAGCAACACAGCAACGACGTGTTAATGCTGAGAAGTTTTATCAAGATCCTTCTCAGGAGGAAAATAAAAGCATAAAAGCTTTTAAAATACCTAGAAGGATTTGTTCCAGATCTGGTTTTATTTGTGCCAGGGAACCAGGACTAGTTTTGGTGGTGTCAGTGTGGGTGCAGAGGTGTAAAAAGGGTGTGAAAGAAGATCAGCCAAATTACTTTAAGAACTGAAGGACAGGCTCTAAGATAGATGTGTGCTCAAAGGCTTTGCAGATTTGCGTCTCTAAATAGCTTTCTTCCATTTCTACCAGCAAGCAGCAGGAACAGCTGAGTGCTAAAGAAACG
Source organism: Oxylabes madagascariensis (assembly GCA_013400675.1). NCBI lineage: Eukaryota > Metazoa > Chordata > Aves > Passeriformes > Timaliidae > Oxylabes > Oxylabes madagascariensis. The sequence continues at coordinate 2,985 of VYZR01044981.1, forward strand.
GCTGGCCTTCAGTGATAAGAGGTAGCTGTCACTTCATGGTGAAGTTTGAAAAACTTTATATTTAGAAGCAGAAGGGAGAGCCATCAGCAGCCACACCCTAAAACCTGAACTGTTTTGCAGTTTCTTTCCTGCCTGCATTTGGTGATTGGAATGGTAATATTTACAATTTTAAATATTACAGTGTCTTTCTTTTCCAAAATCCATCCTGTGGCATGACTTGGCATGTGAGATCAGTGACATCAGAACTGCTGACTGCCCCAAGCTGTGGTGAGGGCAGAGGTCTGAAGCTGATGATCAATAATTCAAGAAACTTCATTCACTATTTCCCATGTATGGCCTTAAAGACATAATTAGGCCTACCCTGCTTTTCAGATTTGGCTTATTGTATCTACTGCATGTCTCTTTCTTTTATCTTTTAAAACTCCATACTACATCATATCCCTGTGTCCAGGAGATAAGCCCTTCACTGTGCCTTGGACTCCATCCCTCTGTTTTCTTGGGTGTTGCAAAGTTTAAGTAATTAGCAAAGACTAACTTGTCTGCCCACATAGGAGGGGATCTGGGCTGGCACTGAAAAATTTCATCTCCCTGACTCAGTATCTCAAATGCCATTTAATTCCTCATCTTACCTGTGATTCAGATCATGAACTATGTTTCTTAGATACAGAAACTAAAACACCTGAAAGTTGAAGGTGGAACTTCTGGAGGAAGTTTCAAAGGTAACAAATTAGTCAGTGCCCAAGCCCAGTTTGAGACAGTCTGATTCTATTTACTCTGCCAAGTAAAGCAATTCTCTGCCCGATCTCAAATGGCAGGCGTCACTGCATCTGGTTGGCCCTCTATCTAGACTGCTACTGGTGCACATGTGGCTTTTAGTCATCACTTTATTTTATGTGTAGTTTGCTTTTAGTTTGGGGTGGTTTCTCTAAGTTCAAAGTGCCTGAAGATGGGTGGCAGCCCATCAGAGAGCTGCTTTCAGACCTTAAAGCTGAGGTTACATGGCATGAAGGTATGTGGGGTGTCGGAATTAATGAGTTGCTGCTGCAGTGTTGAGGGACTGTGTCCTGTGGAGGAGTCATGTCTGTGCAATCTCACCCTATGAGCTTTCTGGGTTGGTCCTCAACCTGTCAAATCCCTTGAGCTGCACCCAGGCGTTGGCTTGGAGAAGAGCTTGGTCCAATGATCACAACAACAAATAGCATGGATACTGTGGATTCCTGTGCAGCTGAGTGGCTTCCATGCATTAGGTGGGCTCTCTGTGTGAAGCTCACTAGCCCAGCTTGCTGCCTGGCCTTGACCAGTTGTTTGCTGCAGTGTTTGAATCACCAGCTTTCCCAAAGCAATTTAAATTTTCCTGATTTTGCTTGGGATTTAGTACGGGCTTATGTAATGCTGTGGTACACACATGCTTGAAAGCCAAATCTGAAAAGAAAAAGTACTTCAAACTGAATGCCAGTCCCTTGTAACGTTCTTTTCATGTTAATTGCTGTTATTATGAAAGACAACATTTGTATCTTAGTGTCCTTGAGAGTTTGGCTGCAGGGAGCTCGCATGCCCCTCTCTGCCAGCGCTCCCCGACCAGCGAGACGCGCAGTGCCCTGACGCCAGGCCCTGCAGCCATTCCTGTGAGCAGGCATGAAATCATTCTTAACTGATTGAAGTGAAACATAGATTGAAAAGCTTGAGAGACACTGCTTTACTCCATCATCCTGCTCTGCCTAAACTGTGCCTGGCAATTTTAAATAGCGTCATCCCAAAAATTCTCTCTGACACTGCCACACTGAAACTGCTTTACAGAATGCAGTGGTATCTCTGCTTTCATTTTAAAAGACAAAAAAGAAAGAAGACAGGAGCAAAACCACTGGCCAGTACCACTCAGCAAAGGCAGGGCAAGGACTGGGAGGATGGCTGGGCATGCCAGTGCCCAGTCTGGCTTGTATGGCATTATGATATACTGCAGATTAAGGATTTGTTATGTTATTTTAGATCTGAATCTCAGAGATGTCATGGCCTTATTACATTCCCTTGGTGTAGGAAAAAGGCTTTGTATTGCATTTATCTTCCACAAGGGGCCTTGTGTACACTTGTATTGCATTAAGCTTCCACAAAATATATAGACTAGTGCAGTGCAAAGAGGCTTTGAAGAAATCATGGCTCAGACCCACTTTGTTAGAGTGCCTTTGGGGGGCATGGACATCTGCCTGAGGTCACTGCTTGAACAAGCTGGCAAATTAAACATTTCTCCTTTAGCTGATACAATCAGGCCTTCTAGTTGGGTGACTTTGACACAAGCACATCATATAGAAGTAAAAAAATATTCTACCTCACTATGATAATCTTCTAAGCTGCCTTGATGCTTAGCACCCTGCTGCAGTCCAGGACAGACAGAGAAACAGAGCAGGGTTGTGCATTTGTGCTACCAAATGGAGCTGAAAACAGCCTGCCTTTAGCAAACAGAATGTTCACTAAAGGAGGGAGGAAATTATGAGCTTTATGAATAAAATCAGGCAGTGGTAACACAGTCTCAATTATATCTATCCTCTGAATGTAAAAAAATAGCATTTTCTTACTAAGGTACCTGTGTCCTGTGTATCTGTCAGTCATGTCTTCTGAGTTTATAGGAAGAAGCCTCGATGAATTTGTATTGGGTTTTGGTGTGAAAATCCATCCAGATATGGAAGAATGAATCCATACATCCTATGGAGACCAACAAAGTAGTTAACAGCCATTAATTTATAGTATATTTGTTACAGAGGAGGAACCAAGAAAGTAAAGTTATATTTACAAATTTAAGCATGGAGATTTCTCACCGGGGTGCTTGGACATGCAAAATCTACTGAGTTTTAATCTGGGTGAATCAGCTAATGAAATGAGGAGGAAATTAAAGCTGTACCTGTAATGTTTTTCCCTAAACGCATTCTCCAGGAACCAAGTGCGTGCATACCTATATGGGAGAACAGGTTTTATCAGAGGACAGATATCTATAACATATTAATAGGGCTGCAGCAATTATGTATGCAAATTGTTGAGTTCTGTTCCCAGTAGGGAAAAAATAATACCTAATGTGGCTGATGCAAATCTGCTGCCAGCCGTAGGATTCTATCATTTGTATCAGCTGTGATGGAACCAAAAGAATCTGTGTGCAGGCACATCACATATTGTACAGTAATGATAATACCCTGCATTTCTATAGCATGTTCAACTCACACATTTTAGACTGCTTAGTCAAGACTTTCCAGTTCAGGCATTTAATAGATATTAATAATTAGGTAAATAAAATGCTGTTCAGTTGAATGATGGAGTAATCAGTATTGATCCTGAGCCTCATGCTGCTGGTATAGTTGGGCCAGTATTATCATGGTGGAGGTAAGAGAGCTCACCCATCAATACACACATTTGAGAGAAGATCAAAACAGCCCAGGTGGTAAATAGCCTGGACACTTGCCTGTAGGATCTAAAATTAGGGATCAGCACAAAGACTTGGCAGGTGAATACTCAGCAGATGCTGTCTTATCTCTCTATTTGTTTTGGAATATTGGGGCTGACCCAAAACATGTTGAAATCAATTTGTATCTTTTCCTTTATTTCAACAGGCTATGCACTAGCCTCTAATCAGTTGTGGGCCTAATCAAATGATTTTTCTCATTGCCAGCTAATTACTCCTATGGAGAAATGAAACTGAACATTAGATGAGCACTCTGTAGGAACTGTATCTATACCGTATGGTTTTGGAATAAAAAATTGTGGGCTTGATTTCACACTGTCTTACAGTCTCTTATTCCACCTAAAACAAGGACAATTTCCCACTCATTTATTGGTATGAGTACAGAAACTGAGTGAGTTTCCGTAGAGTCGAGTGGAATGACTGTAACAAGCTCCCTTCCTTATGCAACAACAACAAAAAAGCTACTGCAGGCAGGAAATCATCAGCTTTCAGCATCCAAGACAGGAAGGAGCAATGCATTTAAATTGCAGCAAGGAGGTTGGATATCAGCCATATGTTCTGTTGGTGAGGACAGTGAGCATGGGGCTGGAGTACCTGGGGAGCCTTCGGCACCTCCTGCTTGGCTCCAGCCCTAGGTAGGGGATGGAGCACCCAGAGACTTCGTGGGCCACTGTTGCCAGTGCCTGGTTGGAGTTCTGCCACAATTTGGGGAAAAATGCAAGGTACAGGACAAAGACTAATTCAGTGCCATCACTGTGGTGACAGGCCATTTGCTCTTTTTGACACATGGCAAAGCAGGAAACATGAAAATGTGAAATCTGCAATTAATTAGATAATGGGAAATCAATCATGCTAATAAGTATCTAAATGTTGTCAGACTCCAACTACAGCTTTGTGGATAGGACTGATCTAGTGATCACTTTCTTTAGGAATCACAGGTGGAATGCTGCATAGGTCTGGCCAACTGATCCTATGTGCTGCTTCCCTGTAATAATTCCCAGCTAAACCTTCAAGCTGAGAGTTGGATTTGAGGCATTGCATGAGGCACTGAATCTCAGCAAGGAGATCTTTGCTCAACAATCCCGAAAAACTTCTTTGACGTCATAGAGGGTAAAAGAAATGGCCTCCACAAATGGCACAACTTGCTGAAAGCAATCTTGCGTGCCAAAAAAAGAGTGCCATTTAAACTGCACTGTGTGTTTTTGGACCAGAATCTAAGATGCTGTAGCATGTAGTGGTTATGATCCAGCCTTATGGGATCCATAGAGCACTGTGTCTGCAAAGTGTGATATATGCAAAATGCAAACATTCATATGAGTCAGCAGTGCCCTGGCAGCCAGGAGGGCCAGCCGTGTCCTGGGGGGCATCAGGCCCAGCATCACCAGTGGGGACAGGGAGGGGATTGTCCCAGTCTGCTCTGCTCTAGGGTGGCCTCACCTCAAGTTCTGGGGGCAGTTTTGGGTGCCACAATGTAAGCGGGATATAAAACTACTACAGAACATCCAGAGGAGGGCAACAAAGATGGTGAAGGGCCTCGAGGGGAAACTGTGTGAGAGAGGCTGAGGGCACTTGGTCTGTTCAGCTTGGAGGAGACTGAGGGGAGACCTCACTGAAGTAACAAATTCCTTATGAGGGGAACAGGAGGGACAGACACTGATCTCTTTTCTGTGGTGATAGTGACAGGTCACCAGGGAACGGCCTGAAGTTGTGTCAGGGGAAGTTTAGGTCGGGTATTAGGGAAAGGTTCTTTACCCAGAGGATGGCTGAGCACTGGAACAGGCTCAGGCTCCCTGTGGAAGTGGTCACAGCACCAAGCCTGACAGAGTTCAACAAGCATTTGGACAATTCTCAGGCCCATGGTGTGATTCTTGGAGTGTCCTGTGGAGGCCCAGGAGTTGGACTTTGATGATCCTTGTGGGCCCCTCCCAAGTCAGGATATTCTATGATGATATGATTTAGCCTCAGGCAGCTGCTCACCCTTCAAGTGTCATGTAGAGTGCCATGTCCTTTGTGTTGATTTTAGCATTGAGCGAAAATTCCAGTAACAAAGTGCTAGTGAGATGGAAGAAAATGGGGGGCAGGATGGAGAATTTAACTTATTTGGTTTATTTGTTTTCCTTTTAGCTTTCCACAGGTCTGTTTTTTTACCTTGTACTTGGCTCTATGTCTGATCCCTTCTGTCTTGTTTTTGTTCTCCTTCCTTTGTTGTCGATGGTTTCACGCTGTTTCCATTCCTCTCCTTTCGTGTGGCACAGATTCTCTGCCTGAGCCCCGTCCAAGGTGTTGGACTCCCTGCAGTTACAGCACAGAGTCTCAACACCAGGGACATGACTTCCTGCTTCTCTGACAGCGTCTGCATTGTGTAAGTGAATGTGTGTTTTATCAGCCCACAGAAAAGAAGTTTCAGGGCATTACTTAATAGATTCTTCTTTTTCTACCTTCTCAGGACACTGGCAGCTCTTCACCTCTTCTTCATTGTTGCTGGTCTCTTGATATCTACAGGAGACTACTCTAGATGATCCACACACAGCGAGAGAGCTTTGCTTAATGTGAAGACCTTACAGTCAACACAGAGAAAACATAAAGGTCTGAGAAAGTTGTTATGAATAAACCTTCCCTATGCAGAGGGAAGTAGAAATACAGAAAAATCCCTGGATCTCATTACTAGAGGAATGAGATATCTGTAGTAACTTGGATATCTCACATCCAGTTCAGGGCTTTCACCACAGGCTAACACAGGGATGGATTTTTTCTTTTTTTGCCCTTTCAGATGCGCTAAGGATGGTGGAAGGCAGGATCTGTACCAGACAACTGACACAGCAGTACTGGGACAGGGTACTTCACCAGTCACTCCCTCATGTGGGAAAGTCTAACTTATGCCAAGTTACTGTGTCACCTCTCTATTTTTGAATGAAATGTTGAGGGTTGTTTAAAAGTGTTAAGTATATTGGCAATTATCCCAGGGGATGAGAAGATCTCTAGTAGTATATTCTTCTATTTTAAAAAAATAGGTGTAATATTCAGAGGTGCACTGATGAGACTTAAAGCTTTAACTTCTAATAATCGTCTGTCTGGAGTTTGCAGACACCCCTGATCTACAGCTACGAGGTATTTGAATTAACATCCTAAGTTCTGTGAACTCAGAAAGTCCCTGAAGAGAGGTAACCTCTGATTGCTGAGCAATAGTGCTGCTCTGAAATAGTGACAAAAACCACTCTATAGCTGTGCATGAGCAAAGACTGACACAACCACACAAAAGGTATCTATAAGTCTTTTTTGACATCAAGTAGAAAATCCTTATCTTTGGTCTCGTTCTTCTGTTTGCATCCTTGCCTTTGCTTCCCAAATTCAGATACATGTTTTACACTAGACAGGCAGTATGATGGCTTAAGAAAAAAGAGGTCAATACTATTACCTCACTGTGACCTCTGTTTTCATTGTCTGTACCTTTGACATCTAATCAAACACACATTAAACTATCCAAAATGCACACATCTGGGCTCTTTCTAGAGTATGTTTGTTTTATTTTTTAAAGCTTTGCTTACCTGTGGAGTCTACTATTTATTGTATGATGCTTTTTGCCACTTAGGCACTATGCTTAATGAGATTTGTAAATTAATTCTCTCCTGGGGTTTCACTTTGTGTGTTCAGAAAGCATAAAAAGTGTTAATGACACGCTTCAAAACACACACTGGTTACATTAGTCATCCTCTCAGCATAATAGTTTTATGGAGAACACTTTCAGTTTAAAAAAAGAGCCACATTTCCTTTAATCCAGTTTCTTTCCCCCACTTTTGATCCCTAGAGTTATGTTACGTGTTAGTAAACAGCTACGCAACACACAAAGGCTGTAATTGCCTTTTGTTTGTTTGGGGTTTTTTTTTGCTAGAGGAAAAGAGCTACTGTTTACATCTTGAAATCTCTATTATTACTTTTTGTGATATATTCAACTGAAAACATTTTCATACAGGAACTTTGCCTTGTTCTGGAAGATGGAAAGCTGGTTGTAAAAATGAGCGCTGCTGCATCACACCATGCCTTCCTCCTGCTCTCCCTGAGCTGTTTCCCCAGCCCAGCAGATGCTGGATGGGAAAGGGCAGCTTGGATGGGGAGCACCAAACTCTTCATCAGTGCTGCCCATACCTTCATGGACAGACCATCCCACACACACCATGCTCCTTCTTTGTCAAGCTGTTCAAAGCACCTCCTAATCAACAAAACCTCTCTGTGGCAAACATTGCAAAGTGGGAAAGAATTTGCACAGAAGAAAATGTCACTAATGTTGGTGACATGTTGGAGGAGAGGGTGCTTGGCCAGCACTGCAGTGCCCCTTGGCAAGAAAGGAGGACTGCCATGGCCACTGCACTGCAGCCTGAGAGCTGCAGTGACAACAAACTACAGCAGATCATCTTGGTAGTGAGGGGTACTTCCCAGAAGTCATTTTCATGCACAAGAAGTCCATTTCCACAGACAAATGTGGCTGCAGTCCTCACTTTATGCCAGTGGGCCCAACAGAAAATCTCTCCTCATACTGCACACTCACCCTTGTACTCTCTAGGAGTCTTATCTACACACCCCACCCCAACCCACACACTCCCCCAATCCCTCAGCCCTTTGTGTTTCACAGGAAACAAGTAGATAAACCACATCTTTCAATTTCCTAATTGTGCAAAAACATAGAAACTCCTAAACTTTCAGAAGCTCAAAAATGCTGAAGTGGTTGGGAAAAACAGGCAAAGGGAAGACCTGAAACCAAATGGGGATTTCACACTGGGATGTCATAAACACTACAAAGATGGGGTGTGTGCTCACAGCACACTCACATGTTTTTGCTGAAACAGAACAGTGGATGATAAAGAGAGCCCCATCTTTGAGGAAGGACCCAGCAGGAGGAAAATCTTTTGTCTGATGGAGCAATCCATGATTCTGAGAAGAGAAAACATTGCGTTGATTGTTGCAGAGAGGAACTTGCTCAGCTCAGTGGGGAGGAACCTGGCTCTAGCACTGCTCTCCAGCAGGACCCTGGGGATTTCTAGACATGTTTTTGGCCAGTCCACTTCTTCTCTCCCAGCCTCCCTCTTTCCTTGGATCTGTGCCTAACTCAGAGCTGTGGGATAACCAGGATTTCATCCATTCTGCACCAATGTGGGCACATGCAACTGCAATAAGTGCATGCAATGGAGCCCCAGCAAGAAGCCAGAGAGGAGCTATGCCTGTGATGTTGCTCCCCCATTTCTGAGTGCCACAGTCACTGCCTGTCCCATTGCCTTCACCATGGCTGTCATATGTTTGTGTTCCTGGGACACCTGGAGAGGCTGAGTTCATCCCATCAGTGCAGCTGCTTGTTCCCCTTCTCCCTGGTTTCAAAAACATGTTCACTCTCAAATCTTCTCCTTCTTGCCAGTTGCTTCAGATCACATGATTTAACCCTTTCCAAATTTTCCCGCATTTGGTAACAATTTTGGGAAATGGGAAGGGCATCCAAAGAACTGAACCTGCAGGGTAGGTGGGCTAGTGGTGAGTGCAGCCTGTTGGAGCCCAGTGCTGCTAGTAGGGAATGCTGCAGCTCATGGTACCAGTACTTACAGAGCCCTTTTTTCCCAATTCCCATATCATAACAGCCTGTACAGGTCTCTAGCTTCTCACTTGCGAGTTCCTTGTTCAAATGCCTGGTTTGCTTTTTTTTTTTTTTTTCCTTTTTCCTTGGGAAACAGCAGAGTGACGTCGAGGAAGGAGGATTCCATGAGTCTGGTGGGTTCTGGCAATGAGTGCCACAATTGTCCACCAGATGCCAAGAAACCCATGTCATCCACAGGCAACAACTCACATTTGTTTCCTTAGCAGCTCTTCTGTTCTCTGGCACATTGTCAAGGACAAAGGGAGAGGGCAGGTTCATCAAGCACTGCTGGCCAGGCAGCTTGGAGTCTTGGGGGACTGAGGGCAGGGCTTTCTGCAGCCTGTGCTGCTGCTTTGACATCAAATTACTCGGGTCCTGTTATGGTTACCAGTTCATATATAGGCAAAGATGTGTTAAAACAGCAGTTTGAAAGGCAGGACTGTTGTGAGGACCTGAGCACCTTCCTCCTGAGAAGAAGCCTTGGCCTGGTAGAGCCGTGCTGTCTGCAGGGCAGCTCCACTACCTTGTCCTGCATGAGGACCTGCTGCCTGTCCTGCCCCAAATCTGCCCCAGCCCCCCTTTCTGTTTCCACACTGGGAACAGAACATGAGGGTGGTGTCTGTGGCTCTCCAGCTTTAACCAAGAGGATGTTTGTTTCCTGCAAAGGAAAGCACAGTCGGCTGTCATGCTAGAGGAAAATAAAACACAGGGCCAGACTGGTATATTATACACATCTGCGTAGAGATTTCATCAGAGCTTATCTTGGCTTATCAAACCAAGCCCTAATTTTGTACATCACTGGTGGACAAGCTCAGGGGACTAATGCAAAGACAGGGAGATGCTCAGTTTGTTCCCAGTGTGGTTGTCACATGAGACAGTCCCAGCTGGAGTGAGCATTGGTTATCCTGTATTGGAAATGGAACACTGACCATGTGGAGCTTGGGAAATAGAAAAATATTAATGCTGCAGACATTACACATTCCTAGCGATCTGCTACTGAATGGTGCCACATGGCTTCACTGTATGATGCTTGTCCAGCACATTTGTTGCTCCAGGAAAACTTGGTTCCTTCAAAACACCCCGTAGGCTGAGGCATTGCAGGTTGTGCTGTATGACTGTGAGAATCAGAAATTCATGGTACCATTGGGTGGATAAAAAACCTGGACTTTTTAGGTGAGGAAGGACTTCCTGTCTGCACCTAATGGTGGCCTTCGGTTAGAGAATCATGCAGCAAAGCATCTTGACTCCATGGGGCTACTGAATCTTCCTGTTGTTTCTTGCAATTTCTTTATCTGTATCCATTGTGGAATGGGTAATCATGCCCATTTCAGCCTAACATTGTCCCATTTTCCTTTGGTTTCCCCTTACACTGTCATACATAGCAATCTTTTTTTGGCCATGAATATTTTAATTTTTGTTGAGATATTTCTCACAACAAAAATCTTTCTAAGTCTGGTTAGTGTTTTCCCTTATTGTGAATATTCATTCAGCACTTACCTTTGCCAAAGATGATGTAGTGCAAGCAGGTGTCACAGCCGTACTTTCAGCCGTACGGGAAACACATTTCATTTCTGACAGCGATCCTGCTGTTTCAGTAGAAGCCTACCCCATGCAGAGATAGGCTGGTTAGATCAAACTGTACTAATTGCAGAGTGATTTGGAAATCTGTTCCACTTGCAAACAGAACAAATCCAACACTTTGTAACATTGAATTAACAAAGGTCACATTTCATAAATATTACCAAGCAATTTTCATAGATAATGCAGCAGGCGAGTTAATGATTAGAGCAGTAAACTTCTGACGTAAAGCCATGATGAATATGGGACATATTTTCATAGCTTCCGTTATTATTGCCTCAGGGATCTTAACTAAAAGCTGCAGAAATTATTAGGGTCCAACATATCTTTAAAATCTAACCAGTCAGGCTATATCTGGTATTCCCAGTGGCTTTTGTATTACAAACTAGAAAATTCAAGAGATTTTAGAGTATCAGTCAGAAAAAAAAAAAAGAAGCATGCTGGTTTCAATCCAGTTCTACTGGCCTCTGCAATGTAAAAAACAGTTTTGGTAACTGGTGGGAATTGGCATAGCTCAGGTTAAGAAGGGATGGAGTTCTCCCTCTTGGCCAACTACTGGATCTGTTGGATCAGGGCAGCAAACTTTAGTAAAGATGTAGTTCTGCTCTGAGGACTGATCCCAGGGACTTGCTCCCTCCCAAAACTTGGTCTCAACTGAGTCAAAACACCTTTTCTAAGGTTGGAATTAATTACCTGAGCAGTAATCTTGACAAAGTCTGTGTGATTAGCTCTGTAGGGAACCAGTATTGTACATGTTATAAGTAAGGGAAGGCGGTGGAATGAATCCTGGGCTTAAACAGAAATCTTGGGCCCAGAGGACTTAAAACCAGTGAATATAATTTTCCAGGACCTAATTAGGCATGTTTTTATCTGATAGCCACACAGTCATAGACAACCTGCATTTCTCAGTAGGGTTTTTTCTTCTGTGAGCCATTCGTGTCTGAATTTGATGGGTTAGAAAACCTTGGTATACAGCTGTGGTAAAACTGCCATCGAGCAGTGCTTAAGGGTGGAGGGCTTGGGAATCAGCAAAATTCCAGCAGGAATTTTATGTTTCCTTCATCCAGGCGAAACAGACAGGGATGGAAAGTGGCTAATGCCAATCTATAATGCATTTTTGGAGAGAAATTATGTGTGAAACATGCAGCCCTTTGTGATGTCCAGGTGCTTGGATGAAGAGGTGGAACTTATTGCATCTCCATTTGGGAAAGCCATTTGATGAGATGAAATGTAAATTGTCCATGCAGTGACACCATTTGGACATGACAGGTTTTAATTTTCAGTTTTTAGCTGTTCATGCTCTGAGGCCATTCAGAACCTAAACCTAAAAGCATAATTCCTTGAAAACCTAGTGCAATTAAAGTGACAAAAAACAAAACCAAACAAAACAAAACCCCAACATTTATGCAAGTAGCAGCTCAGCTAAACATAAAATAACCCTAATTGTGAAAGACAGCCTAAAGCAGCATCAGAACCAGAGTCAGAAGAAACCTAGAAGGCTTTTCCCACAGCTGGACCCAGGGGACCCCGACAGGCAGAGGTCTGAGGGTCACTGCTCCCTGGAGGGCTCACCCTGCCTGCAGACAGCACTTTCTCCAGCCCTGCCTCCATCCCAGCTGGAACGGGCTGAAAAATAACTGGAAGTTTCTTGTCAGAGCAGACGCACAGCACAGCCAGTTCTTCACTGACAAATGAGCGAAAGAAAACAAAAAATCACACTGTCATTTAAAAATAGCTTCAGCAGAAATACCACGGGCAGTGCTTTCATGGAGCAGAGATCAGCGACTGATTAGGGAGGGTTATCAGTGTACCTGGTGCCGGATAAAACCTGATCCTGCTGCAAGGCGCTCTCACTCGGCCGGACAGATTGTGGGGGTGTGATGAATGCCTGAGAAACTCTAGAAGTTTTCTGATAATGCAGGAGTTTGAAACAAGGGGTTTCTGCTCCTCGCCTGCAGTGCAGCTTTGGGAAAACTCCATGAGGCCTGACGGTGCCAAGTGGCATTTTCGGATTTCGGTGGGGCAGGGCCATTCCCTGTTCATGGCAAATGCAAGCTGGCTTGGTCTGGTGCCAAAGTGGGGAGAGCTGTGCAAGGGTGATCCCCCCTGTAAATGATAGTGAAAGGGTTTTTAAAGGAGAGGCACCGCAGCAAAGTTCAGCCCAGGTTTGGGTACTTCCATAAGTGACATCTGTGCCTTGTAGCCACGCTCTGAAGTGGTATAGTTTGAACACAGACTTGACCAGATGATTTTGGGAAGTCAATCCATTGAGTGTTCTTGCAGGGTCATCAGTGTCATTTTTAAAGCACAGCGTGTGCAACGTGCAGCAGATTTCCAATGGCAGAGCTCAAATTGCATGACCCAGGATTTAGGGTTATTGCAACTTTTAACATTCCTTCTGGTTTTCTGCCTCTTGATTCTGCTTATACAAAGAATTCAGGTGATAAAATGAATGTATTTTTCTTGATCTGTTTATTGTAAAGTACTTAGGCATCATTTAATTTGCAACTGTTATTTGGGTCTATTTGCATTATTCCAATTATTTGATCTGACAGGGGAATTAATATTCACTAGCTGAAGAAAACTGTGCAATGAACAAAAACACACCAGTATGCTTAAGAGACTCTAGAATGTATTTCAAGACAAAAGAAGAAATTGATGGAAAGAGATCAAAAGCAAGTCCTGAGCTTTTCTGAGATGGTATAATTTCTTAGTTGACCCATCACTTGTTTAAAATTTCGTATCAGAAGCTGTGGCTGAAATCCAGATGCTTGAAACACTCTCAGTACTGAAAAAAGAAAACAAGTATATTAGAAGAAGAGCAACTGGATAAGTAGCTTTGCTAGGTCAAGTGTCATTCTCATGACCCTAAGATTAAAGATCTTTCCTGTTTTTATGTATCCTGACTGTTTTCGACACATGACTGCAAAATCAAAGCACAGCACAATGGAAATATGTGCAAAACCACCAAAACCACAGAAGGAGACAAATCAGGTAAGATGGTGACCTACCCTAAAGCAGGGAACCCCCCTCCTGGGGCTGCCCTTGCAGCTGGCACCTACCCACAGCTGAATATGTGCCCTGATGGTTGGATCCCATCATGTGCAGCATGTCCAGGCGGGCAGAGTCCCTGTCTCCGCACTCAGGATTGAGGATGTGGCATCTGCTGCCTTGCCAAAGCCACTTCATGGAGCGGGCAACACCCCAAGAGCACAGCAGTGCCTGGAGTCAGCGTGGCACTCCCCTGCCCTCGAGGCACAGCTGCTCACAGTCATGTTGTGCAGCAAGCAGGGGGAGGCAGAAGCCTCACTCTGGGTGTCCTTGCAGGAGCATCAGGTCATCTTGCACCCATCTTTTCCCCTCCTTTTGCCCCATTCCAGGATCTTGGCCATGCAGAGTTCCCACCATCCTTGCTCTTTCAGGCTATCTTCAAAATTCTGTCTCAGGCGATTCTCTAATCTCCCAGGGAGCTGCATTTCTAAGATTTCCCTTCCTGCACAATGTCCATTCCCTGGTGGGATCCACATGGGCTATTTCTGGGGGCAGTGCCAGATCCATCACACTGCTGGGATTCCTGCTCTCCCATCATGAGGCCAGGGTGTTATTTGGGACTGGTTCTTTACTAGAGCAATGAGTTACTGTTCTTCAAGCTGAGGGAACAGCAAGTGACACCTTAGGGCTTTCATTCCCAGGTCAGTTGCTTGTGCTCCAGGCACCACCTGAAAGGAAAACCAGCTGTCCCAGCTCACCCAGTAAACCAGAGGTGGGAAAATGCAACTCCCTCAGCACAGCCTATAGCCATATCTAGTCAGCCTGGACCAGTGACTCTGACAATTCTGCTGCTGAGATCCCCTGCAGGAAGGAGAATACTGAATACACGTTGTCAAAATGCCTTTTAGCATTAGCAGGATACTCTGCTCCAGGCAGAGGAGGATACACACAATGCCTTAAGTTGTTCCAGGCTTCACAGAGCAGCAGACAGCAAAATACATGTGGCTGCATTGGGACACGTTGTTTTCAAAGCCCTGTGCGATAGCACCAAGTGGCATAAATCAGAATTACCTGTCACAAACTGTATGTCTCCGTGGCCATTTCTCCAGTCCCGGCTGAGCAGCAGCTCACACTCTCTGACACAGTGGTTACACTGGAAAGAAGGCAAAGATGTAGCAATGCATGGTAAAAAAAGCAGTGATGCCTGAAAATAAAAGTTGAAATGCATACATGCATACCTCTAGAAAGTAGTGCCGAGGATGTGTTAGGGCAGGAACATGAGGGGCTTTCCTGCTTCCTAAGAACCCAGAACTGGCTCCAAGTGCTGCTTCCTCTAGCATCAATTTCACATTTTGGCTTTTCTGTATGAAGAAGTGGAGGACTCTGCCCCAGCATGTGCTTTCTGCAGCCCCAGGGTGTCCAGTGTTTCTCTAAAACACTCTGCAAAGTTAAAGCTCAGCCCATCCCCAGGGAACTTGTGGAGCAAGGCCAGCAGCACATCCTCCTGGAAGCAGCTGATGACTGAGCTGCTAAATACTTCACATTCCTCATGGACACCAATCCAGACTCGAAGATGCACTGGAAACCTGACACGGAGGTTACTCAGCATAAGACATTTGCCTCAGGAAACTCTTCTGAATAGCAACAAGTCAAGTCAAAACCTCAGTCCAGACCTCACCTGCATATCCAAGCCATATCCTGACCAGACTCAACAGCCTAAATGTGGGGAGTCACAACCTGGGGCCTCTGCCTGCTCTGGAGACCAACCCTTTGGCTCTGTATTCCTGATGCTGAGCTATTGCCCACCTGTGGTATTTAAAGGCCTTTTTCCTAATTGCCTTTCACAGCTCTGGCTTCTGTTGGGGTGCCGTCCTCCTCTCCAAAAGTCTCTGCCTGCCTTGGTTTAAGTAACTCATTGCAAGACACTCTAGCTAGGGTTGCCTTAAAACAAAGGTAGGTGTTGGTTTCTTTTCACCCTCCAGTTTGGGTGAAATCACTATGGTGTGTGAGCAGGCTGGCAGTGAAAAGCAGCCTGGCTTGAACTTAGCACTGCCAGACAAGTTCTGGGCATTGCGCTATGGTAACTGAACAACATCCCATGGCTCTTAGAAGTATTTTCCATATAGGAGGTCAAGATATTAAGAGCAGATTTTGTAGAGTTCAACACGTGCTACTGAAAACAAAAGATGTTGCTGAAAAGTTAAGTCGGAAGTAATTTGTCCGTGAACACAAGGTTTGGTGCTGGGATCAAGGTGCCAGGGCTCATAGCTGCTACCCCAGACCTGCTGCTCCAGCATTTGGGGCTCAGAGGCTGAGAGTAGCTGTGTTTTTAGAAAGAAGTCCTGTTCTTAGCTGGATTCAAGCATAGAGAAATCAGGACAACAGCTTCATAAATTCATTTCCTTCTACCTTCCTCACTCATCATTGACTTGTTCCCACACTTTTTGGCAGCCTCTAGCACCATTTTTCTTTTCTCCACAGACTTCTGAGCTGCTTCTGTGCAGAGGTAAGCTCATGTAAGAGAGGCTTAGACAGAAAGAAAAACAAACAGCCAAGGTCCATATTTTAAGTATTATTGAATACATTCTGGTATCACTTATTTCTTAAAACAATAAACCATTTGTACATGTCTGAAACCTAAAGAAAACCCTGAAGTGCTGAATTTATCCTTTCTAACATTATAGTTATCAAAAGAAGGTACCATTTGCTATCTGCTTCTTACAACATTACACCCAGATGGTCTTTCTACTTGTCCCAGAGTTTGTCCTGAGATGCTGCTATGTTTTGCTCGTTACTGCTAATGCTGTTGTTCTGCAAGGTTATGAGAAGATGAGGCAACACCGAGCTTTTCATATCCAGGTTTCAGGAAGAAGAGAGACACGTATCTCTCCAGTCTGTTGGGGAAAAGAATGAAAAATAAATTGCTCGGGTGATCTGCAGTTACTGGCTATTAATTCCTTTGAGGATTTTGTATTGCTTCCAAGGCAAATACAAGATTAGCTGATGGAGTAATGGAGTAGTATGGGATGGAGATCACATGGGGGTTCTTGTAACACAGATGTTATTTATTTAGCCTATGCAGAGCAAACCTACTTACAGATGTAATTTTGTATGTTCAACATGATGTCTCTCTGCCCAGTAGCCCCTCAGTATAACTTGAGAAGTCAGGGATCCTGCCTTTGTGAGCCCCCAGCTCCCAGGCAGGGACAGCTGCCCTTACACCCACCCCTGCTCCAACAGGGAGTCACGGTGCAACCACTTGGAAACGTGCAGAAATGAGCAGGTAAAAGGTAAAAATGCAACCTGGCTGCGGGAAGACAAGTTGGAAACGGGTCTCAGTCACCTGAAAACTTCCTGCTAATTCACCCAGCTGTAAGGGGCTGCCCATCCCAGCTGCACCCGTCAGGGGTGGTGCTTGGAAGAAACGCTGCTGCTGTAAGAATGCCGCTATTTTGTAAAAGCATTTGCAGGACCTTCCAGTGCCAGATATCCAGACGTGCTAATGCAAAATGCATTAGCCCAAGCAGCAGGAGCTCCAGGGCTGCTGGCGCCATTGAGTTCCACTCATTTCATCTTTATTATAAATACTGCATTGTCGTCTCATTCTTTTCTCTCATCCTCTCTTTAGAAAAGAATTATAAGGCTCTAGTTGACTGGTCCCTTTGACTTAGTACAGTTGTTAAACCACAGGCAGTAAATACCTCTTTCAATTGTTTAAGGCGGATGTATCTATTTCATTGGAACAACTGAATGAAATCTGTAAGATCTAAAGAATCCCCCCTTTCACGGCAGCTCTGCTTTTCTACCTCTGAGCTGAATGCAAAAGGAACTCTTCCTTAAACCTGCCGTGTGAAATCAGCCCACCTTCAGGCTCCCCACTCTCAGCTTAGTTTTTTGTGGTTCAAGAAGTATTGCAGCCTCCAAAGGCTCACCGCCTACTTGTAAATAGTGATCTTTCACCAGGCAGATCTCAGCTGACAAATGTTAATTGTTATGCAAACTATCCAGACGATGAGCTCTTCTCCCAGGACTGAAGGGCAGCCACCTCCCAGATGAAACGAGGCAGCTGTTTAAACAGTGCGGGGTGCGCTGCCCCGGCTGCCAGAGCAGCGGGAGAGCCGAGTGGTACGAGCGGAGCTGGAGCTGTGCCATGCCACCGTGGTTAACACCCCCGCTTTTGTGGAGAAAGCCTCCACAGCACAGCTTGAGAACTTTAACTGACCCCACGCCGTCAGGAGGATGATGCTGTTTCAGTGGAAAACATACATGAAAATTGTTTCTTTGGGCTCATGCGGTGGGATGCTCCCCGCTTCAACTGGGAAAAACAAATTCTGGTTGTTGGGGCGGCATAGGGATGGGAGAGCAACGCTTTTCCCAGACCAGAGGATTTGAAAGGGACCAGGGATGCTGAGAACGCCATGCAAACCTTGTTCTTACCAGGAGGCACGTCCTTGCCTGAGGCAGGTAGTACTGTGGGACCGTGGCTCCCAAAGGAGTCCCCTGGGAAGCTGGGAACCAGCTCCCGTTCTTGTGCAAAGCTCCACTGGTGCTGCTTATAGCTCCACCATAGGCTGGAAGGAATTTTGAACGTGCTAGCGTTCATTTTTCCTTCCAGTCCCATTTAGTTGCTTCTCCTTCCCTGCTCCAGTGCAGGGTCTTTGGGATCACTATGCAGAGTAAGTCATCCCAGAAAAACAGAGGCACTTGCCACAGCTGCTTGTAAAAGCTGCCCTGACAGGGCTGGTGGGCACTCTGTGAGCAGCAAGTCCAGCCCTCTGCCAGTGCAGCCCGCAGAGAGCACGGCCTCGGCCAGGAGGAGGTGGTTCAGCAAAACAGCTCCAGGAGTGAAAGGTGCCACTTGCTGTTCCCATGCCTTGGATCAGGCTGGCTGCAGAGAAAATTTACATTTCAAACCCTGTATGAGACACACATAGAGACTACTAGTGTGTGTTGCCAAATTATCTGTTATCAGCCACATCACTGCACTTCTGGGGTAAAAAACCCACTTTTCTGGCCACCAGATAACATGGAAAAATGTTTATTCCCTGGCGGTTAGTTAGGATAGTTTTCAGTGGTTGCTGTGTTCCTGATGAATATATGGCAAACTACTTCTGTATGTTGCTGTGCTGGATTTCTGAGCACTGAATCAGGCCTTCATGCCATCCTGTACTCCTTGGGGTGGTTTCAGAGGTTTTGTTGTTTGTTTTCATTTTTAACATAGCTTTGTACCATTGCAGCAGGGAACTTCAGTTTGGTTTTGTTCAGTTTGGGTTTTTTAATAAATAAAATGCTTTATCCCACCTGTACCTGCATAGTCTTCAGCTGTATAGGACTTCATGAGTTGGACCTAGAGCATTTTGAGACAAAAATACATAGAAAGGAAGAACAGAGGAAGGACTAAGATTTGAAGATTCAGACAACAAGAAAGTTTGCAATGATTCTTACTTTCTTGAAATTTAATAGCAACATTTTCATTGATTTAGGTGGCAGCAGGATGGCAGTCTACTTAAAAGGGGAAAAAATTGCATTTAACCAAAAAATCTCCTTCTCTAACCTCACATCTCCTTCCCTACTTTTGCATCAGTTCCCAGTATCAGGCTGAGCAGAACAGCCATGTGCTATTTCCACACTCCACTTTTCCCTTCAACAGCTTTCTCTGGCAACTTATTTAACAAAATATGGGAAAACTCCTTCCCCAAAGGGCTGTAAAGCCATGGATTCAGTTGCCAGGGAAGGCCAGCCATTCTTCTCAGCAAGGGCTCTTGGCTCAGCCCACAGTGTCCATAGTTGTTTTCAACTGAGACTGAGCTGATAAGGGGATTTCCTTTCAAGTGGAAAAGCATAAACTATATTTATATGCAGATAATTTCCTATTTGTTGGGTTTAGCTTAACAGGCTGAATTTCTGGCCTGTCTCTCCAGTGCTCTCCAACCACATGAAACATATTCACAATTGTCCGGGTGGGAGTTGTTTTGCCAGAAGCTGGAGGGATGCCACAGTGCAGCTGCTGTGGAAGGCAGAGGTGGAAGGACACAGCCAGCCCTCCTTACTCTGCTTTTTCTGTAAGGAGCTAACACAGACACAGCACCTGCTTAGCACTTGCTACCACGTTCATTACAGGTACTTGTGCCACTGACCCATCATTTGTCCATTTTCTGGGCAAAGTATACATATTTTGATCAAAAATTTTAAAAGAGAAATCCCTGAAGTATAACTAATGCCTGCTGAGCCACCCTGAGGACTCAGTGATTTTGCAGGCAAGTAGGACCATGCTCAGCTAAGGAGCAGGAGAGATTGAATTGCATGCATAGTAGAGGAAGGATTTACTGAAAAACCTGGTAGAAGATTCCCAAACTATTAATGCCCAGAGGGAAGGAAATATCAAACCAGCAGTACTTCATGTTCATCTGGGAAACCTACTCCATTCTCCTCTGCAGGGATTTCCAGAGGATGAGACCCCAGTTCACAGCAAACTGATAATTATTAGTCTTCTCTGTATCCATTTACACTTGCAAAACACCTCAGGATCCCTCCCTGCAGGAATTGTTCATGTTTCTTATATTACCTGGGGGGTTTATATTGCATTCAGTTCACTGACTGCCAGGGGAGTATGCTCTTGGGGTTTAAAGATTAAGCTTTTATTTAAATATATATTCCTCTAATGTTGTACATCTGGTTTTGTTTAAACTCATTTCAGAAATCCTTTGTTTTCTGGGTCCTTTACTGCTGGTCCATCTAAACTCAGGCTGTGGATGTAACCAACAGCTCTAGCTGAGCCAATGCCCTTTCCAAGATCGGGATTCTTCCAGTTTCACCCTCCTGGGAATTCATGTGGGGTGGATCAATGTACACGAAGGTTTTGCAGAGGAGCTTCCTGAAGTCACCTTTGTTTTATGCTGTGTAAGTCCAGAAAAATAATAAAAACATCTCTGAAAGACAACAAATACCAGAATGTCTTACCCCTTCTGGGAGCCTTTCATGCTCCTTGAGTCCTTTGATGTTTGGGTCAGTGTCCTAGCAGCACATAGCTCTGCTCCACCCATCTCCAGACAATCTTCTGGTTCTAGAAAGAGTTTTTTTTCAGTTTTGGAGTGCTGTCTGTGCCTTCTGCAGTAGGATCTTGTCTCTTTATGTCTTCCAGTTTTGGAATTTTCTGTTCTTTTCTTTTGAAGTAGAAATGTTGTATAAAACCCCAAGAGCTCTAAGAACAGTGTTGATGGTCCTTGATGCCTTGAGTTACAACTGAGATAATTCCTCTGCCATGAAATGGTCATTAATCAGGCCTGAAAGTTAAAGTTAATAGAAGAAGTCTTTGGAATTCAATTGGGATTTGTGCAGAAATAGGCAGGTCCCCCAGGCCTTGTGTGTGTATGTACATATAAATACATATGTATGCACTCACGTATGTCTGCATTTATACACATATGCAAACACCCATGAAAAAGGTACATATGCTGCATTCCAGCAAGGAAAGTAAGAATCAATACAGAAAGTAGTATCTGAAAAAATCCAGTTACCACCACAGAAGAGACCATCTCTCTAGTCCTGCCCACTAGAACTGCCTAAGCCTGACTCTATATAAGAATTTAAATGGTGTAAAATAACAACATTTAGCTATTGGTCTTCTGGGAACCTTTCTCTTCTAGAGTTTCTCAGCTTGAGAAAGGGATAAACTACACAGTGCATTCCTGTACCTTGTGCAGCCATGCAAATTACATCTAGTTTTCTCATGCCGATTTTGAAATACAGTTCCCATCCTACTTAACCATGGTGTGAGACAATACAGTATTGAGAAACACTTGAAGCTACAATAGCAGCAATGTAGATCTTTTGTTTTATCATTAAGTGGAATGAATCCCTGAGGACTCAAGAGAACTCCACGGAAACCTGATGTATGCAAAAAGAGGCTGGTTATGGTAAACAAGGTTAGAGGTATGTGAATAGTCAACATGCACATTCACACAATGAGTAGACAAACGCCCAGTATGATGGGAATTTTGGTGAGGGAGCCTTCTTTCTTGCCTGTAATAGAGACAAAGGGATTATATCCACCATCATTTATGAGATCTCGGGTGGAGGAATGTAAAAATATCAATGCTCCAACCATTTGAGGCTACACATGGACCCTGACTGAGTTACAGCGGAGACTTAAGTCTTTCACCCTTAGCAGGTGAGATCAACTGAAGTTCAAGTGCATTGGGCCAGGTTTCTTGTTGCTCCCTGCTCCTAGTGAAAAGTTCCTTTGCAGAAGGGAATAAGCATGTCTTAACAGTGAGAGCTGGCTGGCATGAGAGCTGGGGACAAGCCCAGATCCAGAGCTCTGCACAGGAAAAGCAGCAAAGGGAGGTGCCATTCCACAGAGCTCTTAGAAACAGGCACAGAAATCCTGGTAATAGGACCAAGGTGGCCACATTCAGGCAATCAGACCAAGCACAGGAGCAAAAATAGGTCCATCCATAGCCTTTGACATGTTCTTTGTGAGGACAGCAGGCTCAAATCTTCTGCATTGACATCTGCAGTAAGTATGTTTCTTTCTAAATGCCTGCAGTTCAAAAACAAAACCAGTCTACAAGATGTCAGTGTTCATCTTCCGTGAGAGGTGTATCAGTCAGGTTGTCAATTAAAAGCATTCACTGAAGGTGAGCTGTGGATAAATTAATCTAATAGGAAAGCTCCATAGGTCAACAGCTTCCAGTCAGGGATGAGGGAATGTCACAGCACATTGCCTGTGATTGCACATGATGGTAATACTGTCTGTAGTCACCTGGAGGCAACATCCCTGGATATGTTAATGACACCTTTGCCTGCAGCCTGCATGGTGCTGTGGTTCAGCATGTTTGAGCTGAAGGTTTGTTTCTGTGCTGATCACAGATCTTGTGCTACAGAAGTGCCCACACAGCATCCTGGGTGACTCTCTGTGCCACCTTGTGAAGCATCTCCTCCTCATATACCAGAAGAGCAATTGTCACACACCCAAGAGGAGATGAAAATCATTCTGTAGACAGTACTATATGGAACCAAGATTACAGGCAGAGGAGGTGCAGTCTAACATAGGACATCACCAAGACACAAACTGCTGGAGATCCTTACAGAGGTCAACAGGATTAGGCAGTAGTTGGCCAAACCTCCAGGGACTAGTGGGTCCTGCATGCTCTGCAGTCTGGTCCAAAAGCATCAGCCATGGAGTGTGAGCTGCTCCAAGGACCATACAACCTGCACAGGTGGACTCTGAGCCTTCACAGTGAAGTCCTGCCCTCTGAAGCAGAGGTGGCCCAAGATGACTGAAAATCAGTTTATTAGCCAAATATCCAAATAAAATGTACTGTAGATTTCCTGTCACATCTGAAAACCAGAAAAGGTAGAGAAATCTCAGGTCAGAAGGAGCAGGGCTTAGGCACACTTGCTTGCAGAGTCACATTTGAAAGTAGAACCAATTCTTTCAGCCATGACCAAGATAAGAAGAAAATCCACATCAAACACAGCTGAATTTGGGGAAATAGTCATCTTTGGCCCTCTGTGTTCACATGACATAATCTGAAACCACAGGAAACACAAAAAGACACAATCACACACATGATGTGAGAGAAGCAAATCTTCACCAAACCTACCTCAGAACTTCAGGAGAAGAGATGAAAAAATCCAGACACTCAGAAATACTCTGCTGGACACATCCCTCAGATGATGTTTTGTTGCTTAATATAATGTTTAAAACATTCTATTATTGGCTGATGTTCCTCAACCAATCAGTTCACATCTGGTTTTTTTGTAAAACTACTTCATATTTATCCTCCCAGAGACTTTTTAGTAGATATTTTCAGAGATGCAAAAGGAATTCTGGATTCTTGGGTTTTTTTTTCAAGATGAAGAGGAATTTGAGAGCAAAACCAGTTAACATTTACTCATCAAGGCCTTTCTTTTATAATACAGATACCAGACATGAATATGGAAAAACAATGATGGTTTCTCTCATGAACTGAAAGGTACCTTTTATTCATAAAACATCTCAAAACAATTACAATCAAGCAATGAAAAAAAATCCTTGAACGGGAGACAACTGGTTTGTCACAGTTCAGACAAATATTTGTTATGCAAAAGCAATTCTATTTTAAAAGGCAGTGCAGGATATTTGGGAATGTTCTCAAGAGCTCTGTTCCCATCTCTGCAGAAATATAAAATTACATTTTTTGACCATTTGCATCACAGCAATGGGTCAAACACTCTGAAGGCACCATGGCTGGGTGCAGGAGCTGCTTCTGCCAGAAATTGTAGACATTTTACATCATGCACATTCTGGTGTTTCCCGTTACGGTTTTCTTTCAGCTTATGGATAATCCAAGATGTATGTGTCTTGCCATTTAAAACTAAGAGAAAAACCACAACAGTATTTTCCATGTAAGCCAAAATCTTTCACATGTGCCAACTGCCAAAGCAGACAAAAGAGCTTTGATCATAGTCAGACACCATAACTAGCTACTTGTTTTAATTACAAAAGTTTTAGCTATTATTACACGACAGGCTGGCACATTCAGCACATGACATAATTTTATGAAAGCTTTTCATTTCTCTCAGCACAGCTCCAGCCCTAGGCTATTCCACTCACAGCAGAAGCATCAGTTTGAATGAAGCCAGGGAGATATCACAGACCTATGAAACCCAACCACGCACCAATTCCACTCCCAGTTTTGGGTTGAAATAACATCATTCTCAGTGCTCCAGCCAGAGCAGAGCTGTCAGCTGCCTACAGATTGTGTTTTCTTTTGTTCTTTTAATTTTTCAGGATGAAACAATTCTAAATCTCTGGGGTTTTTTTGCGATATATTGCCTATTGCTTTTACTTGATGTTGTCCTTCCATTTATAGTACATTAGCTGTTTTAAGTAGCTGATGAGCTAATCCCCAGAGCATTTTCATGCCTGAATCACTGTCAGACCACCAAAAAAAAAACAGTCATGGCACAGGTCAACCCAAACATTTTCATAGGTATTCCTGGGCTAGTACATGTTTTCATCTCTCTTAGCAATACTTAAATTTTTTTGGCAAAGCTTTCTGTGAACAAACTCACAAGAGCACTGATGAAGAGCAAATCAAAGGGGCTGTGACGGTCCTAAAAAAGGCTCTGTGATTTCTATTTGAACAAATGCTTATGAAGACTCATTTTCTCAGAGCTCTGGAGCTCTAATCCTCATCTATTCAGCCCATTGGAGAAAAATACCAAATCACATCCCCTATCACTGCATCTAATTTCAAATGAAATCAAATAAGCGTAGTAAAGAGAATAAACACAAATAATCAGTGGCAACGATAACAAGGGAACTGGTTTGAAAAAAAATCTTTCCTTTGGAAAACACTGGAAAGCAGTGTCAGAGTTTAATTTCAGAGATTTCTGTTTAATGTCAGAGATTAATTTAACAGCCATTAAAACATCTTATTAACTCAAGTGCTAATTGAGTGCTTGGCAGGAATAACAGAGCACTGCCAACCATACACATAAAAATGGCTAGAATTTGAAGAAATCTGTGGTTTAACATTTTATTGCTTTTATAACTTGCTAATATAAGTTTAGCTGGCTTAGGTGGCCTTACCTACCTCCTTTGTACCTGTTTTGGAGATGCCTTGCTCTGATGGCACGAAGTCTCAACTGTCCTTAAGAAAAGTTAAGTCCATTTGCAGTCCTTTTGGCTGAAATCTTCCAGACTGGGCTGAAACATGTGCTTTGCAGGGATGCCAGAGTTTACAGGCAGAAAGGTGCAAGCTGCTGAGCTTTGGGAATTTTCAGTGCCATGACTGCTGACATGATGGGCACTGAGAGAGGCAAGGTGAGCACTGAGGGAACAACTGCCCCAGCTGTTCCAGTAAAGGACCCATGACCATGATGACCACGCTGACCACCACCCTCCCAGGACTGGTATTTGAGTTCCAGAAAACTTTTTTCTTGTACACAGATATCTGCAGTCTGTAGGGAGAAGTTAGACCAGCAATGCTCCTTCCTCTATATTTGACCCCCAACAGCAACGGTTTGTGGTTGTCACATGCTGCTTCCTGGGTCCTCTCATGCCTTGCACCCCTAGCCGTCGAAGGCATCCTACCATGACTCTAAACTGAGAGAGGATGGCCACAGATTGCTGTATTTTGCTTTTGCAGAAGCACAGAGATCACCTCCATCCATTCATCCATCAGCACCCACAGGAGGAGGAAAACAACTATTTTTTCCTGTCCAAGCAAAGCCAGGCTGGGTGAAATAGCCTGAATTTTGTTTGAGACCTCAAGGGAAGTATATCCCACGACTGGAAGTGTTACAGGGACACTTAGCTCCAAACCTTTCNAGGCACCAAATAGCCTGAATTTTGTTTGAGACCTCAAGGGAAGTATATCCCACGACGGGAAGTGTTACAGGGACACTTAGCTCCAAACCTTTCCCCTTGATGACTGCAAATGGAGGTGGGTGGTAAGGACCTCACTCCTTTAGGGCAAGCCTGAACTTTAAGTCACATCATCTAAACTGAGCAGGAGATAATTTGAGCTCAGCCCACCCTAAACATGCAACAGATACCTTGAGACCAAGTGAGAGCAAACAGTACAGATGAAAAGTTTGGGGTCATGAAGTTTGTCACGTATAAAAACACCTCAAGTTGTTTTCCAGCCCTCAGCAGGGACACACCCCCAGCAATTTGTGTTTAGATAACAGAAAGCAATGGATGAAGCCCAGATTTATGGGCAGACCACTGGCTGACCCAAGCTCTCGACTTGTGTGTGGCTGCAGCACGTGCTCCCATGTGCTGGGACTCTTTGCTGTGGTTGCTGTACCTGCAGCGAGTGTGGCTTCCTCCAGCTCAGCAGCTGCAGCGATGGTGGTCTCACACACAGCTGCCTCGAGCCTGAGGTCAGGAGCCCCTGAAAGGTTATTTAGCTCAAGCTTAAAAGCTGCTCAACTGCCCCCGATGAAGATCCAGTGAAGCATGACCCAAGCAAGACTGAGCAGGGCAGGAGTGGAAGCTGTACCTGGACAATGTTCAGGCTGCCAGGCTTGCACAGGTACTCAGCACAGGTTGTGAAGCACTTCAAGTTGTCTAATCCACTAAGAACCTTGTCCAGAGGAGGGAGGAAGGTTTTGCTGCATGTCATGTCCACCAGCCACCTAGAAATGACCGGCCACTGAACAACTAGTGCTTATTAATAAACTTGCTGAAGGAAATTGGCTGGAGTCTTACTTTTCATTGTGCTGAATGAATGGAGCTAAATATAATCCAGAGCTCGTTTTGCTGGGTAACAATGCAAGAAAAACTTCCTGTTCTAGCAGAAATCCCTGAGTTTAAAAGTAGAAGCTTCTCTAGGCTGGGTGAAATTCTTCAAATCTCAAGAAACGCTGAGGTCACTCTCTAAATTCCTCTGTCCTCCCAAATACAGATATTATTTTAGTACTCTGTGTGAGGAGTAATGTAGTGTCTCTCTTAGAACCCAGCTGAAAGCACAAGTTGTTTTAATCAATGAGCTCTCAGATACAAAGGTACTTCTTGGCTTAAGACCCAAATTCAATAATTATTTTTTCAGCTGAACTGGAATAAAGACCTTATTTAAACATGTATCTGTCATCTCACACTGCCTGCGGCTGGCTGTTGGATATCTATTTCTCAGCAGCACTGTGGCAGCTCCTTATGTAAAAGGAAAAAAACATAACCATTTCCTCGCATGACTTCATTGTGGGATTATGCCTCCTTACTCCTCCTTCCCTGGAGCATCCTGTCAGGAGTCGGTTTCAGGTGCTAACAGAGCCCATGGTGGGTGTGCAAGTGCACACTGGTCTTCACAAACGAGCCTGTTTGTGTGGCAAATGTGCAAAACAAAGGGCCTCAGCTTTTGATTTTTTTGCTCTGTGCAAAATGAATCACAGGCTGGTTGGACTGCAGGAGAGAGGGGATCACTGGAGAACTGGGAGTTCAGCAGTGGCACCACTGCCAGGGCTGGGATTCTGGAGATTGAGCCATGTAAAAATACTTCAGTCCTGCCAGGGTCCTCTCCTTCATTTTGCCATTTGTTATGTTACAGACCCATCAACTTTCTGATGAGTTTTCCAGGATCAGCTTTGATCCCACAGTGCTGCCGGTGTGAGCAGCCTCCTTGCAAAGACTTGTGCTCTAGAAGAACAAGGACCTGATCTACGAGCCCTTTTTTTAGCTCTGCAGGTGCAAAATCCCTATGTAGCAGTGCCATGCATAATGGACCTGAACTCAGTACTGCCAATAAATACTGACTGTTCTCCTGTGTGTGTAGCTGCAAGATGGTGTTGGACTGCATCCAGGCCCCATGGAAGTGTGCTGATTCCCTTAGAGGAGGTCAAGGTGGTCAGGTGAACCACAGCTGTTGTGGGTGGGGTACTGAACACCGAAGGGGTGATAGAAGTTTTAGGGAGGCTTTAAAGCCAGAATGAGATTTGGTGAGGCCCCTGTGCACAGCCAGCTTAGTCCATTTACTTCACACACCTGGGGTCAAGGCACTTGGTCAAGGGGTACAAACAAAGAGGTGGGGTGAAAACAGAGATGTGTGTTGGAGGTGGTGCGTGGGCAGGAGGCCATGATCTCAGGGTAGGAGTGAAAGGAGGTGTGAAAAAAGAGACACACTGGGTACCTGATAGGGACCTGCTGATGATCTCTTGGATGTCTCCTGTACAGGAAGGTTCCTGGGAGGCTCCTGGGAGGCCATGGGCTTGCTGTGCTCCTGTGCCATATCTGCAGGGCTTGCATAGACAGGTAGTTAGGTCTACAAGTATGACTGCATCAACCTATTTGCTAATCCTCTGCTTCTGAAGGGCTGCAGGTGTACACAGATAACAGACAGATCACCTTACCCTGCACCAGCGAGATCTGGGGCATCACTGGTCTCTTCAAGGCTGGGTGACAGCCACGCTGCTGCACAGCACATCACTTAGGGGAGAAAACACCTTGGGGTAAGCCTTCAACCCAAGGCAGCAGCACCCAGGTGCAAACTACTGCCTTGAGCATAATTCCACCTGAGCTGAGCCTGCAAGAGAAAGTCAGCATTGTCAGTTTCAGTTGCTTCTGCAACTCTAGTGAGTTTGATAGTTGGCAGCAGCCTTCAAAATCTGTATGTGTGCTCTCTGTATCACCTGTCCACCAAGTGGCCTTTCAGCCTGGAGCAGCACCATGCAGCACTTTCCCTCACTGTCCCATGACTGTGGTTCTCCACAGGGGACTTTCCCCACTGTGGGGCTACCTCTACCTACTGCATGATGAACACATAATCTGGAGCTTGGGCTGTCCCCTTGGACAGAGCCTGAGATGCTCTGGCACAGCCACAGTCCCTCAGCATGGGGACAGCTTGAGAAAGACAGGGCACACTGCTGTCCATGAGTAACAGAGATGGCTTTTGTACCTCAGTCAGCCCTGCAGAACCTCCCGAGCTGTGGGGAGGGGCTGGAGGATGCAGGAGCAGATTCTGTGCTCTCACCCTGTGCTTTGATGCTCATGCCTAATGAGTTAATCAGCTGCTTGTTGTCGCGCCTGAAATATAAATAACAAACAAGCAGAGGATGAACTGGTAAAATAACAACAAACAAGCAGAGGATGAACTGGTAAAATAACAACAAACAACCAGAGGATGAACTGAAAAGAGCAAAACACTTTCTGGCATGTGCTCCTTTGACTGCAACATCAAAGATCATATTAAGATTTTTTGTAGAAGGTTCTTTCTCTGGGTTTCTTAGCTCCAAAATTATCAGGAGTGTCAAAATCCATTTGCAGGAAGACCTTCTGGGGAGGAGGACGCTGCTGAAAGGGCAGAGATGTTTAATATTTCACGAAGGGCATGCACAGACTAACGCACACTTCTCAAAACATCCTCATTAAAATGCTTTAATTAACATTGGTTCAAACACTGGCAGACTTGGAGATTCACATGTCTCGGATACATTGGGGGTGCTGTGCACTGCTCAGGTCCCAGTGGGAGCATCCTTTCCCTGTGCCAGGGGAAGGGATGCATCTTGACCCCCCTCACAATTCCTATCACCGTGTTGAGTTTCCTCATCTCAAAGGGCCAGTAAATATTTTTTACCCGACCACATGCCAGCCGAGTAACCATTCATGCAAGAGCAAACGAAGTCCACAGTGTAAAGGGTGCAGCAGAGATGATCCTTTCTCTTTCAAAGGCTGAAGTTCCAGTTCCCCAATGTCATTAATCTCATTAACCAAGTATCTGGCATCTGGACTAGGCACCCCCTCCTCCCACACAGGCACAGGGAGTGCTTCCCAGCCCTTGGCCACCTTGTCTGCATTTTGGAGAAAGGACAAGGACAGGGCTTCAGGCTAAGCCAGACAACAGAAAAACAGGGGCACAACACCATTTATATAAGGGCTTTTTTCAAATGGAAAAAAGATGCTTCTTTTCTCACCCAGAAGAGAAAAGAGTGCCTTACACTTTCTGAAAAACTGAGTTAATTCATGAAAAAAGAGATGTAGGGAAAGGTGGGTGGAAAAATATCCCCAGTGCTTATTGTTCTTTGGGCCAGGAAGGGTTTTGGGGCTCTCCAGGGCAGTGCCCTGCTCCAGGAGTGTGTGGTTTTGCAAGAGCTGAACATCCACAGTGACCTGGTGCTGCCCACTCCATCCCCA
The DNA here is from genome assembly GCA_013400675.1 of Oxylabes madagascariensis. Classification (NCBI taxonomy): domain Eukaryota; kingdom Metazoa; phylum Chordata; class Aves; order Passeriformes; family Timaliidae; genus Oxylabes; species Oxylabes madagascariensis. Next base: position 33,237 of record VYZR01044981.1, read on the forward strand.
TCCTGGGTGCTCACTTCCATCCAGGAACTCCAGCCTGCCCTGACATCTGCAGCTGCACAGACCACAGGGAAAGGTCAGGGACTAAAAGGGCCAGCAAGACCAACCAAATTTCCTGACGGCAGCAGCCCATGAGGAAGTGCCCTTTGCCACCAGACACTTTATCAGTGCAGAGATAAGAGGAAGGGGCTGCTCTCTGGGCAGACTGCTGCCCTTCCCAAGCACAGCTGCCACCTCACAGCAAAGCCATTGAGGAGCTGGGTGGCAGCTCGTTCCGCACTGCCTTTTACAGTGATTATTAACCAGGCTGGAGTCACGTTCCCAGCAACTTCCTTTGGTCAGCACTGACATGGCAGCAAGCCATGGTGAGTCAGGTCTGCTGAGTGAGTGCCTGAAGGACTCCATCTTTGCACATGGATTGGCTGGAAGGTGCCATCCCTGCACATGGATCCGCTGGAGGATGCTATCCCAGCATGGAGAGCAGCTTGCACTTCAACCTACAATAGATATGAATTTCCACTCCAGAGAAAATACACTTTAATTATGCAAACTCTATGCGCATTTTTAAAACATAGGGAAAGAAAAAACAGGACCCTGTTCTTATCTTTTTGTGAAATCATTATTCATTTGAAATACATGGATAATTAACCACATTATCATGCAAATTTAAGTGAATTGAGCTGGCTGAATTAAAGAGACTTCACCTACCTAACCATAAAAATTGCAACATAGAGCTGTCGCAACGAAGCTCTGAGCACTATTTTTAGTGCAGTGTTGTAAGAGAGGGCCTGTGGGAGGGCATCTTCCAAAGGAATGCAGACAGTATCTTTTAGGAGGAATTAATCCTTAGAAAACCATTACCAGCTCTCACGAATAGCAGAGGGATATTCTTCTGGCTGGGCTGGAGTTTATACACAGAGAGCCACATGCACTGAAAAAAAATCATGACTCATTGAGTTTAAGGAACAATTTAGTGAAGCCAAATTTTCAAATGCTCCTCTGTCGGCTCCTGGTCCCTTGGCTTGCTGTCCTTGAGGCACACCAGCCCTTTATTGGTGAAAAAACTAAGTTAAAAATTCTTATTTACTGCCTCTGAATGAAAGGTGTTCAGCTTTTTCAGAATTACAGTTCTACAAAGCGCTATACCATGCCATACTTTTATTCACCTGAAAAATACCCAGCTACTGAGATCAACTTCTTTCCATTTCCTTTGGTTTTACAGTATTTTACAACTTTGACTGTCAGGTCTCAGGCACCAGTGCTTGAAGAAGATGTGCACAAACACATCCCCTCATCAAAAAAGGACAATGAAAATCCAAAGCAGACCCTAAACGGTGATTTTTCCAAAGATATTTTTGTTCTTGTTTGGTTTTTTGTTCTTTGGGAGGTTTTTTTGTTTTTTTCTTGTTTGTTTGTTTGGCTTTTTTTTTG
>VYZR01045003.1:3341-19840 GCA_013400675.1 Oxylabes madagascariensis
AAGAGAAGAGAAGAGAAGAGAAGAGAAGAGAAGAGAAGAGAAGAGAAGAGAAGAGAAGAGAAGAGAAGAGAAGAGAAGAGAAGAGAAGAGAGAAGAGGAATAAGGTGCTTGCTAAGTGCTGTGTGTAAGGAAACCTTGCCCAGCAAAGAGGTTATGTTGTGATTTCAACTCAATTTTTTAAGGTGGTGTGTATATACATGTGCCTGCCTAAAAATGAATAATTTTAGGTTCATTACTGCTCTACACAGACATTCTGCATCAGAGAGAAAATCCCACAAATCCCAGCTCAATCCTCTTGCAGAGTTCTCACGGGAATTCATCAGAATGGACTCTTTTAGGTGTCTTTTAGGAAGGAAGATGTGACCAAATCAGAGGGAAAAGTTATGCTGAAGGCTTTTCGCAAGTATTTAGTTCAAGATGCTCAGCTGCAGTGATGGAATTCCAGCACCACTGACTAGAAGGGCAAAGCTGGTTTGATTTAAGCCCTATTTTCACTCCACACTGGGAAAAGCTCCTGCAGAAGTCTCCCAGTGGATGCTTGGCTGGCTGTGAGGATGCTGCAGGGATCAGAGGAGGGCTGGGGAATGCTGCGGACACAGAATTAACTGGTGGAATCTCAGGAGATTGTGGGTTTGACACAGATGAACTCCAGAACGAGAGATCATGGTGAACTGATCCAAAACTACCCAACCAGACACCCTAAGCCCTAGAGATGATTTCTGTAATTATATATATCAAATATGTAAGTTTCCCACTCTTCTTCACTTCTGATAATTGCCAAGAGTCTTTCACATCATTATTTCCTCCTCTTTAACCAAACACTGAACAACAAATAAAACAACTCCTACACCTTTAAGTGCTTTACACTTGGGCTTAACATGTTTGCATTCGATTTGGTCTTTGCAAGAAGGAAGAACTGTTTTAGAATTGCTAAACAATTCATAGTAACTTGAGCTTCCCCTTTTCCAACACCTTCCTGCTTTATTTAGTAGCATTTGCAGTATCCAATCCAATTTGCTGGGACGGGGAGTTGTCATCAGAGAAATATGTAGAAATGTCTGCCTACTATTCTTGGGTAGGCAGCCTGCTCTGTGGTTTGATCCTCCAGCACTATTCCTTTGCTTGATGTGCTTTACTTTTGGTTTATTGACCTTTTGATCAAAGAGCTTTAAGCCCTGGACTCGCAGTCCTGCTTTTTGGAGGGGAGATTTGGATCCAGGGCTTTTGTATTTCTGTTTTCCTACATTGTGTGTGACCCTTTTAAACTGGATTTCCTTGAAGTCATCTGAATGCTGCCCGGGTGCCCAGGGCAGTTAAGTGTGTGTCACACAGCCCCCGGAGGGGCTGCGGTATTTACAGGGATCCTATCCTGCTTTTTTGGCCATAATCTCTACTGACAGACGATAAGCACCAGTGTTTGGTGACTCATGGATCCACTTAAACCACAATTTCCCACAGAATTATAAACCCGAGGCTCTTAATAACTCTCTTTAAACTACAAAAACAAATGTTCAGCTGGTATTTTTTGTGGTGGCTCTGTAAGTGCTCTGTTCCTGTGTCACAGAGCAAAATGAGAACCAGCTGTAGAACAATATCCTACTGACATCATGTATATGTATGTGCACATGAAGAATTCTTCAGACATTTGGTAAATCTTCTCCTTTCCACGCTGCTTTGTAATAACAAATCAGTATTTCATTTTGCTGTGTGATTTAAGTGCATGAAAGAATCTAGAGGAAAAAAATGATCGCTAGGCTTTTAGCATTTGGATGAACCCAGAGTTTCTGAGTAGAAACTTAAAAATAAATAAAAGGTAGGAGGAACAAGATGTCATTTTAACTTATTTTTGCTGTCCCTTAGGCCAACTGCTTCTTCTGCAAAGAAGAAACATTTATGTTTCAGAATGATAAATTTACTGTGGCTGACTCTTCCAAAATTATTCCTGATGTTGAACAGCATTTAAATTTCAAGACAAAGGGAAAAAAAAAAGTGGGGCTCCCTTCTACAAAACGTTGTGGCCCAGTTTCTGTCACAGGGGATGAGCCCAATATTGCATCTGGTACCTGGCCATCAAGAGCTGGGCCTTATCCCTAAAACTCTCCCCTGGGGAGCTGTAAAAATGGGAAAAATCAGCTCTGTTAATTAGAGAAGGGGAAAGAGGAGCAGCACAACAGAAGGAATCTGCCTGTCAGAGCACTGACAAGAGAGAAAAGAGAGAAGAAGAGAGAAGAGCCCCATCCAGGCCTGCAGCGTGGCATGAAAGTGTCTGTGGGGGAGAAGAAGGCTGGGACCGGGAGTAGGGGCAGAGCAAGGCTGGGGAATGGCACTGAGGAGAATCCAAGGGCTGAGGGACATCCTGGGGATTGGGAACAGCTCTGGCATGAGGGGTAAGGACGGAGGGATGGGGAGGTTGAGGCAGTCTGGGCAAAGAGCAGGCCTGGAGCAAGGCACGGCCCAGACGGGTGGAGAGAGGGGACGCTGCGGTGGAGGGACGTGGTGCTGTCAGAAAAAGCAGGATAGGGGTCCTCAGAGAGGGGGAAAGCCAGGGAAAGTCAGGTCTGGAGCACCAGTGTGAGACCAACAAGCAGAACTGGAATTAACTCTCCTGGAGAAGCTGGGGGATAAAGGCTGTGTCATCTACTTCAGGTTCTCAAGCCTGTCGGGAGAGGTGGGGAAAGCCCGACACACCTGAATTCCACTGGGAATCACAGCCCTGTGTCACTGAAAACACTGAATAACAGAGGACTCCAGACACCTTGGAATCCTTGTGAGCTTTTTGAGTGTCATGCCTTGCTCACCGTGCAACTCAAAATTTCCAGCGCGCTGCTTGGCGAATCCTGGGCTCCAAACGGAGCAGAAGGACTGAGTGCCCACCCAGGATCCGACCTGTGGGAACAGTGCTCCCACCAGATCCCTGCCTTCCTGAGGCCCCTCACGGGAAAGGGAGCAGTGGAGGCATCTCTGAGCTGTTGTGGGTGATGCCTTAAGTTTTAGTTTTCATATTTTCAGATTCTGTGCTGCCTAGGGATGTAGTTCTGAGCCTCATATTAAGTGCTGGTGAGCTCTCTTCACAGAGCAGGGAGACAAAACAAATCCTTTCCTGATGGAGACCAAGGACAACTTTCAGGCCCAAAAGCACAAACAAGGGTGGGCTGAAGGGAGGAACAAGAAGGATGGGACCTCACAGCCTGAAGCTGTAATTGGACAATTAAACCCCAATATGCAAATAGACCAAAAGTTATAAAATGTAACTTCTCTCAGGACCGCTCAGCCTTTTTTGTGACCATTCTTGGTCCACCCTGGGTGCAGCCTTGGCCGGGCTCTTGTCATGCCCGAGGTGGATTCTGGAGACCTTTCAATAAATCCCTACTTTATTCCCTAGCTCTGTCCAGTCTCTGTTTCAGGTCAGCCTTCCAAAGGCATCATGGAAGGCCAAAGCTTGGACGTTCTTTCTTTCAGTGCCAGGTGAGGACAGAGCAGCAGATCCTGGGACAGCAATGTCTTCGTGAGAAGTCGAGAGAGTGTGGCCTTCCAAAATCAACTCAAGGAGATAAATTTTTCCCCTTCTCCCACCCTGGACCGAAGTTTCTATTTCCTCATGGCAGTTCTGAATTATTTGATTCTGAACATAAACCCTGTCTTTTAAATTATAAAATATTTTATGGATTTGCTTTAACCCAGCTCCAGCTTCAGCTTCTCTCAGTATTTATGGTTTACTTGCAATTCTTTACTGATAAAGAACCTGACTGTACCTTACAGATGATTTACAAGGATTCGCTGATCCCTCCAATGTTCAGAGTTCCTTGAGAAACATCCCTGTGTCTGGATGTGGGTGTGGATATGTAAATGTGTATTTTTATCCATGTTCTGTTACATTTTCCCTGCCTCAGGATTGTAAGTGTGAGGGAACAAAGGCACGAGATGATCTAACTTGTCACAAAATGAGCAATGAAATGAGTGGTTGTCAGACTATGCTGCCTGATAATCGAAAGAGAATCAAAATCTGCATAAACATCAGAGCTCAGCTGCTGCAGCTCAGCCTGGTGTGCTGCTCCAGCTTAACGTTGTCTGTGGAGCTGAAACATCCTTTGAGCCTCTCCTTTGGCTGTGGCCTTTAAACAAACACCTGGGTTCTAAATGAGCAGAGGTTTTGATGATCTCTGTGAAGGTCACCACGAGATTGGACTGTTTCTTTGATGGGTTATGTTGAAAGGAGAGGACTTTGTTCCATGAAAGTCTGACAGTTCAGGTTTGTTTGTGTGAATGAATGCCATCCAATTTATCCTCAGAGGGGAGGAGAAAAATTTGAAGAAAATTTCTCCTTAAATTAATGAAAAGTTATGAAGAAATGTGAATTAACAAGTCCTCCATGAAACCAAACCCTCTTCCAAATGCTCCTTTCTTTAAATGAAAATAATGAGCACAAGTTAGCGGAAAAACCCCTCTGGCAGGCTCACCTGGTGCCTCATTCTCCTCCTCCCAGCCACAACCAACTGACAAAAAGAATTTTGATAAATCCAGAAAGCTTCAAATACTCTTTCCTGAGAGCGTGACAAGGGAGGCATCACCTCAGAGATTCATCCAACACTCTTTAATCTCACTGGTGCTTATCAATTTTGAAACAAAAGCAGGAAAGAACATAAGGATTTGGCTCACATGTATGCCTTGTAGTTACTGCCTATTTTTTGGATCCTGATGTCATATTTGGAGTCTATGAAGGGCTCAGTGGTGGCGTAGGTCTGAGTGAGTGCTACCACGCTGGCTATGTCCTGAAAATCGTAGTGGTTGTCTACCTTGATCTGGAGCCATCAAGCCACAAGAACACAGCACAGACAAAAGAAAAAGAGAGCAATTAGGAATTAAATGTAGAACTCGGTTGCAAATGGCATTCGTGAGAAGCATGGTTTTGACACATTTTTAAAAAATCTGATATTTTGTCTGATTTCTAGGTTCCATAACATTCCTGCTTTAAAATATTTAATTTTTTAGGCAAAATATTACCTGCTCATCTGGAGAAAGCAATTTGCAGACACTGGAATTTTATTTTGCTTTCTTTTTTTTTTTTTCTTTTTTTTGAAGTGATGTTAGTCAATTATAGATCTGCAGGCCTCAGAATTTTTTTTTTCTACATCAATTCCAATCGATGTAGATCCTTGTTGGCTCTGTAAATTGCTCAGATAATGGAATATTTGTGGAGCCCACCAGGAATTTTCACATCCTCCCCTCAGCTTTTCCCCTGAGGGAGGAGCTGAAGGATCCCAACACCCTGGGGAGGGCAGGGAGCACAGAGGGCTGGATCCAGGCAGCAGAACCATTATTCTCATTTTCCCCTCTTCTCTGGAGGAGTTGGCCTTTCCAGGGGTGGCATTTCCCAGGTGTGGAACGCTCTGCTGAGGTGATGAGGGGCACTAAATCTACATTTAAATTTACATTTTCATCTCGAAAGAAGAGGGGGGATGGAAAAGTGGGGGATGCTGATCTAGGGAAGAGGGAGGAGGAGATTTTAGAGGGCAGAGGGAGGACAGAGACATCACCTCTGGTCAGGGAGGGCAATCCCTGCGGGGAGTTAGGAGCTGGGGAAGCAGGGAGTGAAAGGGGCTCAGGAGAGAAGCCTTGGGGCAGGTGGCAAAGAAAGTGGGACTGCCCCACACTGACCCAAAGGGCATTTCAGAAGGGTGAGGAAACAGGCAGGATCAGGATCTCCCGTGGTACCAACATCAGGAGTTTGCAGCTCTTTGCAAGCCCAGCATCCTGTTTGCTTCTCCTTCTCCTGGGACTGAAAAGGGAACCTAAGGGCCACGGCTTGGGGCACAATAAATGGAATTTGGTGGAGATAAAAGCCTGAAGTTGAAGTATTTGCCCCCAGCTCTCAGATGGAGAAAGATACAGAGAAATTTGCCATTTGAGAGCCACGAACCAGACACAAGGCCTGGTTTCAACTTGATTTTCTGGAAAGAGACTGGCCTGTGTGGGTCTAACTGGGACCTCTGGAAATGCTGCAGCGCCCTCAGGGAGGGCTGGGCTCCCAGGGGAACCTTCCTTTGCTCCCTGATTGCATTTAATCTTCGAGGGTTTTAAATATTTCATAGCTCAAAGAAAAAAAGTCATTTCTAGGCATTTGATATGAGGAACATTTTTGTGCATTATTTCCCCTTTTCTCTAAATGAGAGGTGAATATCCAAAGTACAGCATAAACATTCTAACACATCACATATGCAATCCACTGAACGTGCAGTTTAATTAGTGGTTCAGTCTGCCCTCAATTAAATTGGCTGCTGGACTTCCAATGATTTACTAAATATGAAACAAAGCAAAGCAGTCACAGGCAAAATATAACATACAGTACAAGTTGTAATTAAATCAGTTTTCTATCTGAAAATAGTGGCAAATATTACGTTCATGGAGCTTTGGAGATTCAGGATGATAAATGTAATTATTCTCTGATTAATTGTTTTAAAATCTAAACCACTTCTAGCCCTGAAGTGTTTTCAGTGAGTGAAGTTACTCTGCAAGGACTAGAAATTGTCACTGATAGCAGTGAAAATGGGATTTAAATGCTCTCCCATTGGCCCTGCACTGTGAGATAAGCGACACCAAAACATCTGTACTCACCACTGAAATGCAATTACTTTGGAGAAAGAAAGCAGCAGTTATACAAAGGTATGAAACAATCACAGACAACACATCAAGGTAGGAAATCAAAGTTCAGTATCAAGCTGAAACCAACAGAGAACCAAGGCAAAACCTTCCCACAGTCCCAGCTCCAAAAAGTTGGATTGTGCAATAGACCTTGACTCTTTAAGAGTTTCAGGGCAGACAATAAATTAATAAACCAGGTTTGCTTCGAGAAAGCATCTCAGCACAGCTCAAAGCACATCCCACACTGGGCAACTCTCAGACTGCAAAGGCCTCATTGTAAAAATACTTGGGGCATGTTTTTATTTTCCTAGAGATGCTTTCTTAGCATGAATGTGCAAAAATTTGCAAGAGGGGGCTCTGAGACAGAGTCTGGGTAGATAAAAGGTAAAATCTCAGGGGAGGAATGAGCATGCACAGGTCAGGGACAAACCCCAGGCTCCCAACATGCAACAAGTAGCATCTGCACCTTTCCCATGCCTGAGTGAGCATGTCCAATCTTCACAACAACAGGAAAGGTTGGCATTGTGAGCTGGGGGGGAAACAAAACAGGCACATTAGAGAAGAGAGAGACCACGAGCTCAGTGATTAAACAGCATCGTTTAGGGAAATTATTCAAGCACGATCATAACGTGGCCAAAGTGTTCTGGCCATGTGGAGGCTCAAACTGTTCATCCTCTGTGTTCTGGTGACTTGCTGGGTGTATTTTCTGAGCACAATGTTATTCCCAATACAGCCAGTTGGTGTTCTTAACTTCCCTTAACCATAGCATTTTTTGTATGTCTTTTAACTTCACTTTTAAAACAGAATTTCTGCTGTTTCCTATTTTAAGTTTTGCTCCTGTATTTTCTGACCCACACTCTCCAAGGCTATAATCATTAATGATGCCAAATTAACCACCTTTCCCCCTTCATTTCCACTATTTATCAGGGCTGTAAATACATTTTCTGACCACTTCTGAAGGCGGTGATTTATAATTCACAAAAATTTGCTTGAAAGGCAGTGATACAGAACATCCAAGTTTTCTAGGGAAGGCTCCAGCTTCTGCACAGAATGCAGGGAATAATTTGGAATAATTCAGCCACTGAGTAGGAAATCAAATATACAGAAGCATATGAAAGCACTTTATCCAATGAAATGGGAATGCTTCTGTCTCTCCAAAAGTGCTCTGAATGACCATTTTTACTTCCATCATTCACTTGAAAAAGTTCGAGATCTCCCAGTCATGGTTGGCACTGCTTTTTTTCCACTTAAAATTTCCATATATTGAACCTCTGTCAATCAAGGACAAACCTCATTTCACAGAAGAGGTTTACAACTAGAAATAAAAAGCTGAACACCTTCAACGTGTAATTAAACCGGGCAGCAGCAGGACAGCGTTACAGGCTCCAAACCCTTCCTTTAGTGCCACATTCCAGCACAATAAATACAACCAAGGCAAAGCTGAAGCTCTAGAGCATAAACTGAGAATTGTTAGAGGTTTTATGAGACATTGGCTTGTTTCAGAATGACCAGAAGCATTTGCATCACACAGTAAAGGTCACCTCTACAGGAATTTAGAGATGAAGTTCTTGCTAAACTGCAGCAACCCAAGTTCCTGCTTAGTCAACACCCAGTCACTGGGATATCGCTTTCAGATTTTAAACCAGGCTCTTTTTTTTCAGTATTTGGGGGTAGGAGGGGAACAAATCATTGCCAGACTCAAGATTCATCAGGGCAGGAGCACATGTCTGGGACTGAGCTGCAAACCACCGCATTGGGGTTTGTGATGGAAACGCTGGCAGAGCTCTGAGCACAGCAGTGCAGATGGCACTCCTGTAATTAACAGCACCACGGATCTTCCTGTGATCCCAGAGCTGTGGAATCCTCGGTGGGCCACAGCAACCAACACAACTCGCATGAGAAAGGAAAAAAAAAAGAAAAAGAAAAAGAAAAAAAACAGGGAAAAAAAAAAACAAAAAAACAAAAAAAAACAACAACACAGAAAGAAAAGGAAGAAAAAAGTGCATTCTCCCTCAGAAAAATGCAGTAACATCATTTTTCTCTGGACCCTGATCCTGAGATTCCACGTGCTCCATCACATCCCAGCACAGACTGAGGGAAGAGGCTCAGGATGCTGCAGTTCAAACTTCAGAGAGGAAAAAACCAGGCAGACAAAACTCAAGAATCCCAGCACTTCACTTGTTTGTAGCTCTCCCTGGGCCAGGCCCATGAAGTTCAACAGTTGTTATTTTGGGGTTTGAGCAGCTTTTCCTTTATTCCTGCTCTGATTTTAATTATCCCAGTTTTCCCTCTGCCATCCTGCAGCACCTCTCTGTCACCAACCCATGGCCAGGGGATGGTTCTGCCAACAAATCCTGCAATGTCCCATGGAAATTAAAGAAAACTTGACCTGAATCCTCCCATCCCATCTCCCAGTCTGCTCTTTTCTGGTCATTTTGGCAGAACAGGCACTCCCCAGACTATTCCTACATTTGGTGAACATTAAATATGATACAAGTGTGATAGTGACAGTGAAGATCTACCAGCTCCTTGGATTTCCTTTTAATTTGCATTAGAACTATTGATAACCATCATTTATATTATAATTACTGCTATAAAAGCTGTTTGCTTTGAAAAGTATCACTGAGAGGAAAAGGTCATTTTACGAAAATATTGTGGATTTTTTGAAAACTTTCTTAAATTCAGGAAACTAAAAATTCTACTCTTGCAATTAAAAAAAAACTGAGGGGAAAAATCCAAAGAGCAACCAGAGAAACTGAGAAATCTGCCAAGTTCATAAATGTGAGAGATGGAAGTGTCTGCACTGCATGAGCCCTTCCACACACATATAATGTACACAAAATGTAGCAGAATAAAAAAATAGGATTACCAGGACTTCTAACTTAAATAGCAATGCAATAAACTACCATTATCAATTAGACAGACACCAGAATATTTGGCAAATGTGGAACAAAAATTTCCAAAATTTATAGTCTTATAGGAATATGATTGGATTGGTAATAAATATTGGTAGGAACTGGAAAAACTCCTGGTTCGTTGTGGGAACACATATGCAAACAGCTGAGGAACACACTGACATTTGCTAATCCAACGCCATTAATCAAAATAACAACAGTGAATATTCAATTATTTTATCCAAGGAGGATAAATTTCACTTCTAGATGAGCATGAAAATCTAAAAAGACAGTTAATTTCATTATTCCCTTATTGATGTCACAATAGCAAGAATAATTGTTATTAATTATGGTTTCTTAGCATTTCATCTACATCAAGCTTTTAAAATTGAAGATTTTTGTACTATGAGCTTAAAAGGCAAATATTTTATTCCATCAATCTTCAGTATCTGGCCACCTAAAGATTTCATAACTGTGCTTAGCTTGTTTTTTACTGTAGAAAGGAATATTCTAGCTGGATAAAATTCCACAATACTTCCAATATCACCCTGGCCAATCTGTGGTGCAGGTAATTCAGTGACCCAGTAGGTGGCTACAGAATTAAACAGCACAGTCCCCATCTGGATTGCTGTTTGCATTTTCCCAGATAGAATGGAAATCCCTATCCTTCTCTACTACAGAAATTTTCTGGGGTTCTAAATCTGGTTAATAGAGTGTCATCCTGCAATTAAAAATCTATTAATTGAAATTAAAACCTTCAAATTTAAGCTTCATACACTATGGTGCTCAATGGTTTAAAAGTTCTACTGCGATTTAAGTATTTTTGAACAATTTCAATACGATCTGGGTTTTTTTCTCCAAGAGATATCATTTGGATTCTTCTAAATTTACTTTGAATTCTTTTAACTGAGACATAGTGTGAAATACAATCAAAGACTTCTATAAAAATAGAACCAGGCAAAGATCTTTTGCTAAAAAAAAAAAGTCAAAAAAACCCCCTCTGCTGGCAACAATACAGACAACGGAGTTTTCTGAAGGTGGTGTTCACCCTGCTCTCATGTCCTCGGGGTTGAGCTGACGAGAAAAGCCACAATAGGGAAAAAGAGAGGGGGCGGAGAAGCAGTGACAAAAAAACCCCAGATGTTGCATAAACATGACTTACTTCAAGTTCAGTGTTTAAATATTTATCTTTCCAATAATCCCCAAGCAAAGTTCATTTAACCACTCGAGTTCCATGTAATTTATTTGTGGAATATGCATCAGCCTAAATCTAATTTTGCTCTGCTTACTTTGGAGAAAGGAAATTAAAAGTGAAATAATGAAGGTGGCCTTTTATTCTTTTTTTTTTTTTTTTTTCTTTCCCAGAAACAGGCAGGAAGAGCCCTAAATCAATAAACAAGCAGCAGATGTACTTTCTCTGGTCTGTTTGGTTTGTAGAAAACACAATTTCCAGATAAAGTGGGGGCTCAGCCAGGCAGGAGCTCCGTCACCAGCCCTGGCCTCTCAGCAGAAAACCTCACACTCCACCAGCTGCTGGCCTCAACAAACAGGCACAACTTTGGGGATGTGGAGCCACATTTTCCACTTGGCAGCTAAAAGTAGGTGTAAAACTCTCTCTGCAAGGAGTAAGGTTTAATCCCCCCAAGCCAAGGGGAAGCTGAGGTGATTTGTGTTATCTTTTTAGCTAGGGCACTGAAGAAACTAAAAGTTCAAGGGGATAAAAAGAGCAGAGCTTTAATTTATTAGTGGGAGAGGGAAATGTGCCTTATCTGTGAGTCCTTGACCCAAAATTGAAGGTTGAAGGGGTTTGTGAACCCAGTGCAATACAGGTCCCAGGGCCACCTCAGTTCCCAGGGCCATCAGTGGGAATTGGTGCAGAATTGGAAGCCCTGAGCTCCCTTTGAGACACCTTGGACTGCCACCACCACCTGGAGAGGCTGGAGCTGCACAGAGCAGCTCCGTGTGCCCCTAAAATCAGGCAAGGCTGCAGATGATCTTGGGTTAGGGAGGGACTCCACCAGAGTCCCAGGAAATCCACCTGAAACGCCTTTGTCCCCACAACTGGCTTGTCTGTCAAAAAAGCACAGTGATCTGAATCAACACCCAGTGATCTGATGGCATGAAGTCTGCTGTTTTCAAACCTGCACAGCATGAAAACAGAAATTGTCATTCAGAAGGAAAACACAAAGTGTAATTGCAGTGAATCAATGACAGCAGCTCCAACCCATCTCTGGAAGAAACTCTGAGGACAAAAACTCGGCAGAAACAAATTCTATTTTGATTCTGGCATGTCAGTGTTTAATTCATCCTTCCACCGTTTGGAAAACTGCTGCCTCGAAAGTCAAGTGACACTTTGCCACCTTACAAAACAATTACCCAAATTGCTGTGACTGTAAGCTGTAGGGATTTTTTTACTGTGGTATTTCAGAGGTGACAGCTGGAAATACCCTCCTGTTTGAGGCAGGCTGTAGTTCATGCTGGAATCTAAAATCCATAAAGGCTCACCTGTTTGGTGAAATGCTATTCTAACTCTGAATTTTCAACATAATTGTACAGGTTTGGCACAGGCTGTGGAGTGTGACTTCATCAGGTAAAATGCAAGTGGATTTTAGAAGTAATTGCAACACCAAATGAGAAGCTGGGAGGAAGGAACTGAGTCAAAGCATCGAGTAGGCAACAGATAAATTATTGGTGTGGAAAATCCTGCTCGCTCCCATTCTCAAATAAGATTCATTTGCCACAATGAAGAGAAAATCAGATTGATATGGATAAAAAATTGGACTCTGTGCACTGCCAGAAGCTAAAGCACAGAGCAGACAGCCCAAGCAGAAGACTCAGAGTAGACTCAAACTGCATGACAGCTGGAAGGGACAATGAGGTGGCTGTGGCATGTCCCATGACAATGAAAAACCCTTGGAAAAAGCTGTCTGGACAATCCCTGTGCGGCAGAGTTCAGAGCTCCCTGACACAGCTCCCAGGCTGAGTGAACTCAATCCCACGAGAGAGGCTGGTGAGCAGTGCCCAGGGATGGACAGACCGAGTGTGCTCTGCTGCCTCCCTGGAAAAACGGGCTGGGGAGGGCAGGAGCAGGGGCAGGAGACAATCCCAGCACAGCCCGGCACGGGGGGTTATCCTGAAGCCCTGGGAATCCCAAAATCCTGTGTTATCCTGCAGCCCTGGGAATCCCAAAATCCTGGGTTATCCTGCAACCCTGGGTTATCCTGAAATCCTGGGTTATCTTGGAATCTTGAGTTATCCCAAAATCCTGGGTTATCCCCAGCCCTGGGTTATCTTGGAATTCTGGGTTATCCTGGAATCCTGGGTTATCCCCAGCCCTGGGTTATCCCAAAATCCTGGGTTATCCCAAAATCCTGGGTTATCCTGGAACCCTGGCTTATCCTGCAGCCCTGGGTTATCCTGGAATCCTGGGTTATCCCCAGCCCTGGATTCTCTCTGAAATCCTGGGTTGTCCCCAGCCCTGGGTTATCCCCAGCCCTGGGTTATCCTGAAATCCCGAGTTTTCCTCCATTCTGGGTTATCCCCAGCCCTGGGTTACCCTCAGCTCTGGGTTTTCCTGCAGCCCAAGGCTGAGGGTGAGGATGGGCAGGGTGGGGAAGGGCAGGAGGACACCACGGAGCAGAGCTGCCCCTCCCCACCCCAGCTCAGGGTGATGTCCCTCATTCCTCCATCACCTGGCACCTCCAGGGGTCAAAATATCCCAAAGTCTGGGGTTCAGGGGAATCATCCCACAGCAGGGGCCCAGTGGATTTGGTGCAGGACTCTGGGGGCTGATAGAAGACAATCAGTGATGGTAATTAATGCCCACACTGCTCTTGCTGGATACTAATCACTGAAAAAAATAACAAGGCCCCTGACAAATATGAGATTTAGCTTTAGCATTTTTGCATTCTACACGTTCAGTTGAAAGTATTTCATTCTCTTCTATGTCTAGAAGATAGTGGACACTGATTTGTAACTTGTCATAAAATCATTTTTAAATTTTGTTCTGAGCATAATATACTCCTATTGATTATATAATTAATTTGATTATATAATTAATTTGATTGTACTGGATAGAAAAGACACCCAGAACATAGCTGGGCATGTTGTTCTGGAGAATCCTGGACAAAATGTGCCTTA
Source organism: Oxylabes madagascariensis (assembly GCA_013400675.1). Lineage (NCBI taxonomy): Eukaryota > Metazoa > Chordata > Aves > Passeriformes > Timaliidae > Oxylabes > Oxylabes madagascariensis. The sequence continues at coordinate 17,015 of VYZR01045003.1, forward strand.
GAGACTGGAAGAGAAGAGTGTTTGCCCAACATATTTCTTTGTTATCTGAATTTTGTGCATTGAATTTGATCAAATTGGTTTATTTAGATGATCTATACCAGCAGCCCTGTGATGCCCTATGGGAACCAATCAATGGTTCCCAATTAATTCCCTCATCTCTTCCCAGTCCTACTGCCCTAAGTGAGGCTTGAGAACCGACAGTGCCCGAGGTGCTGATCCCAGAGGCCCTGGCACACCTGCCTGGGGAACTCCCTGTCCTTAGATTTACTATATGTAAACATATAAACTCCTTTTTCACAGATTTTATATATAAAAAAAGCTTCCAGCCTTTTCCATCTTTTCCCTCGTGTAAAAGAAGCCCATTTCTTCTAGGTAAGAGCAGAGATGTTCACAGGTCTAAATTATTTTCAGGTGTTAGTCCTGGGCTTGGATCCAAGCTTAGGATTTGAAGCCAAAACTTTAGACTGGAAAAGTTAAAAATCCAAGTGTGGCTACGTGAAATCAGGACATTTTGTACAGGATTCCTGGCTCAGTGTTCGGTGTGGATCTGAAGGCTAAAAACTGGACCCAGTTCTAATAATTCTGAATATCTGTGGGTTTTTTTTCTAACAAGACAGAGAGTGTCTTGACGGGGATGGGAATTAAAAAGAAAAAGAATCGGAGCACTAATATTTGTGTAACTGCTCAGAAATGAAATAAATCTGCTGCTGTAAAACATGTACACTCCTCTCTAAAGGTAACAAGCTACTCTAAACCTCAGCCTCAACAAAATACATTTTCATGAGCCTGGATTGGAATGGTTCAGGTCGTGTTAATGAATTTTCAATTCCTAGGCTTGATTTGGGTTGTGACAAAACACAGAATTGTCTAAGCAGCCCTGTCCTGCATGCCAATCCAGGGATGTTCTCGATTACTCTCTAATCACACCTCGGGTTGCTTCCTCATGAAACATTTTTCTGTGTAAAAAGAGGGTGCCCACAGGTTTCACACACACAGATTGCCACAGCAACCAAAGCTCTGAAGGTGAAAAGGATTTCTGAACTCTGCATTTATTTATGTCTCTATTCCCCCTCCAACACCGGCCAGGAAATACAGGCACGGATCTGTGCTGAGCAGGATTTGCATTAAGAAGGAACGCAGGGAAAGAGCTGTGCCTCCAAAACACACCGCTGGGATATTTTTCCTCGCTATCCCAAATGAAATCCGCGATGAAATAATTTTGTCTAAAAGGCCTTTTCTCGCGGCTTTTATTTGTAACTCGTTATTGCCTGTAACCGGCGATTGTTGGAGGCTCACAAGCGGAGCATTGAGAGGTTTCCTTTTCATGAATGAAGTTCTGTCCAGCCTGCGAACAGGGACGACAAACAGCTCAGCAAAATGCCCAGAAGCGCAGGGGAAGATCGGGGGCCGCGAATTCAAACAGGACAGCCTTGTTTACTTGCCCAAAATAAGATCGCGGGGCTGGCTTTTAAATCCAAACTGGACGCAAACTTACTCCAACGAGATAAAACGCTCAGAAAATCAGCTCCGGATCCGCGTAAAAAGCTGGTTTTGTGGGAGCTTTGGGCGATTAACATTTCCACTCCCGCGCCGCCGGCCGAGCTTCTTTGGGACGATGTCACCAATAAATGAGCTTTGAACCGCGGGAAGGCGGAGCCGGGGCTCGGCGCCGGGGCCATAAATACCGGGGTCCCGTGTCAGGGCGAGCCGGAGGCAGTGCGGGAGCACCGGCGGCGCTCGGGGCGAGCATCGCGGGCGAGCATCCCCGAGAGAGCGTCCCCGAGCATCCCAGGACACCGCAGCTCCCCGAGAGCCTTTCCCCGGTGCGGAGCATGAGGCCAGCGGGCAGCGGGAGCCCCGGGGCAGCGCTGGTGCTGGCGCTGGCGCTGGCGCTGCCCGCGGCCGTGTCCGCCTGCAGCTGCGCGCCCGCGCANATCTATTATAGTTTGAATATATTTTATATATAGTATATGTTTAATATATTCTATGATATGAATTTATATTTTATAGATTTTATGAATTTTATAGATTTTATAGGTTATGTATTTTTAGATTTTATAGATTTTATCGATTTGCATATTAGGTCCTAACTTTGAGAATACCTGAGCTTTCAAATATCCACTGCTATAAATAGCAGTATCTGCTATTTATAAAACACTCTATCTGCTATATATAAAATATTCTATCTAAATATGCCTGCAATGTGTAAACTGCTCATAGAGGTATTTTTATAGCACTTCAGGGAAAAACAAAACAAAAACAAAACAAACAAACAAAAAATCCCAAAGGGCCACAAAATGTAAGGCCCCAGTGCTAACTTGCTGAAACTTTTGAGCTTTGTTCTGCTATTCTATACTTCCTTTAATTTATTGTTGGTGTTTTCTGTCATTTTCTGGAGCAGGAAACTGATAGGCCCTTTATTTTGTGCAGATAAACTGGCTACAGCAGCTCTGTGTGAACGTAACTCTCCAGTTTGGGGACAATTGTGCCTCATGACAGCCAGGCAGCACCGTGGTTGTCAAACAACTCATAGAAAGAGCCNGGCCGTGTCCGCCTGCAGCTGCGCGCCCGCGCACCCGCAGCAGCTGCTGTGCGATGCTGCGCTCGGTGAGTGCCGCTCTGGGGGCTCCTCCGCGGCCGGGGATGGGGGGAAAGGGGGGATGGAAGTTCTTCTGCGCTGCTCCTTCCGCGGGGAAAGCGCGGCCGGGGGTTGCGCTGCTTCCAGCGCGCTGCCGGAGGGATTGGTGGTTGTGAATTGCTGGGGTTGCTGGGCTGGAGAGGGGTTTTTCTTTTAAACTTATTTTTAAATATTTTATATATTTTTAA
>VYZR01045012.1:0-27520 GCA_013400675.1 Oxylabes madagascariensis
TATATATATGTATGTATGTGTGTAAATGTAAAAGTAAACAAACAAAATGCTTGAAACACTGCACAAAGATTAGAAATCTTCCAGACTTTCACCATTTCTATAAAAGATAAGGAGAAAGTAATACATTTAATTGTTTGCACTTTTTCTGTTGTCTAGATAGTGCTATAGTGAAATAACACAGTGCATCCAGCTGAAGAGGTAATTCACCTAGCATGCAGATCACATGCAGACAGCAAGGAGGAATTGTTGAAAAGCTTCAGAGAATGGCGAGAGGAAGCTCTCCACTCTGCACTGTCCACCTGGGCATTACATCTCAGAAGAGATGCTGCAGCTGAAAGGGACTGTCAGCTGTCCCCACTGCTCAGTCCCTAAAAGGGAGGAGCTGGAACCTTCAACATATACAGAAAATAAAAAAATAAGACAGCAGAATGGGCCTTATCTCTGCTTCTCTGAAAAATAGAGAATTACCGCATTGAAAGTGAAGTAAAACTGTGAAGGAAGGAATTTAACTCTCATAGTTTGTGTATTTAAAATACTTTGAGGATCTGAAGAAAGGAGAAGAGGGAATTTGTTGTTGTTTCTGTTGTCTTGGGACTGTTCTCCTGGTGCTGTGCTTTACAGTGTTGCACAACAAGCACAAGATGCAACTTCTGTGTAAGAGGAAGTGTGGCAAGTCTCTTGGACACTTAAATACCTCTTGATTCCTCCCCTTGGACATGCACTGGCATGTTCTTGTGGTTCTTTCCTTCTCCCCACCTCCCTCAGAAGAGAGATACCCAGCACTGCCAGGAGAGCCTGGACAGAGATGGAGCCACACAGAAATATTTAGGCTCCACTCTGGGTGGCTTTTACAGCAGGAGCAAGTGTGAAGACAAATATCTTACAGACTCTTTCCTTCCTTCACCCTGCTCACCTTCAGGGATGAAATGAAACATTTTCAACTGAACACATGCAATGCAAGGAGTGAAAAATCAGAGCAGGACCTGATGTGCTTGAATTTCAGGCACCCTAGAGTTCTGTAGATCATAGCTACTCTGTTTATTTTTAAGATGGGCAGGAGATTCAGCCTCATAACTCTGCCTGCCAGCATGAAGTTCATCACCTATTGTTAATTGAACTGCCAGGAGCACATTTAGGTATCATCACAGTAGAGCCTCATGTTGGGAAGTGCATTGGCAATGTTGCAGTATAGGATGGTAGATGCTCTTAATGAAGAACCACTTAACAGTTATGCCAAGTGTCTTCTCTGTCCGTCAGCATCATCTTCCCTGAGCAGGAATGTGCTTAGTACTTTGTGTTTCTCTTTGGGGAGCCAAGAGATACCCCTGCTGAAAGCTGAGACTCAAGTCTGAGCATTTGAGCCATCAGACATGAAGTCTGTGATGATTTTACTTAGCCACTGGATGGTGAAGACAAATTTGGCCCTTGTAGAAACTTCAAAGCAAAGAGCTGGCTGAGGAGGGAGAGCTGATGTCAGCATTTCCTTCAAAAGCAGGATCTAAGAGTCCCCTGCAGCGCTGGGAGGGCTCACAGTTATGTTGAAAGCCTTTCATGCTCAGCCTCAGGAAGGCTGCTGAAACAGCAAGGATGGGATGGATTGTGACTGTCACTTGTGGATTGTCAGTGGCTGTGCAGACTACAATAGATTTATTTAAAATTTCATAGGCTGTGTTTCCCATTCAAAACTACATGGATTTCCAGGAGAAGGTCAGCTGCTGGCCGTCTGCTCCCCAGAGAAGTGCTTAAAAAGGCCTTTTCTCCCTTTTAACACCTAAAGCCTTTCAACATTTAGCAAGGCAAGTGTGGGATCTGTCACTGAGGGCTCCAGGACCTCACTGCCTGCAGACACCAGAGAGTATTCACGGCATCATAAGCTGCTTGCAGGAGGAGAACTCAAGTCACAGATCACAGGGATTGAAAGACCTCCTGAAGGCTCTTTAGGGAGGACGAGGGACAGGAATAGAAAATGGGGAGCCTGGCTTTCTGCCCCTTATTCTCAAGCACAATTACATCACACCCTGTTCACATGGTGCAGTTGATGACTGGAGATGTGGTGAGAGAGTAGTGGGAGTGGAGCTTTGGGCAGGGGTGGGATCAGGAGGAGCGAGAGACAGAGAATGGGATGGAACAGAGGCAGATGGGGGTATGGAGTGCAGTGAACCTTAACAGCAGAAGCAGAAATCCACCAAAAGGGCCATTACAGAAAACACTCATTTTGCTTATTTTGGAGAATCCATATATTTTGTTAGAGCACCCTCACGGGACAACCTGCCCAGTGTTTGTAATCTGAAATCCTGTTATCTAACATGTTTCTGGCTGTTAACATTTTCCAACCTATTGTGTATATAGCTTCTATTTTAACATTTGGCAAACTGCTTCCTGGGAAAAGCCTGATCCCTCTACCACTCCTCCAGGGTCCTATTGTCCGGGGTCTTATTTTTCCTTCCTGTTTCACATGAACGTGCAGAGCTTTGACAATTGCACTTTGTAATCTTGAAATGTGAATGCTTTCCAAGTCTGGAAGGAGTCTCTCCATTTTTGAGATTGACCTTTGATTTCCAGTGACAGCCAGGATGGATTTCTGCAATTTTTCATGTTGCCTAGGGCCTGACTAATAGGACTGGATATTCAGCAGGAATGTCAGGAAACTTTCGGTGATGAGATTATTCAGGCTGTGCATGCATAGTTTCAAAACTGTACGGCTAAGTTCCTGTTCGGGGTGAAGGGAACAGTGTTACAACATGGGTGAACTTAGACCATTGCCTCTGCTTTCATTCCACACCCCTCCAGATCTGTCTGATCAACAGCAAGCAGTCTGTTCTGCTTCAACTACTGCAGTAAGGAAATGCAAAATCACATGGTTTTCTATTGAAGACTAGCAGCAATTCCATTGCATTTGCCTTTTGTTTATCTTTCTTAAGAAAACAGCAGATTCTGCTTAGTTTTACTGAAAGAGTCCATTTCATTTGCTGACTGGAAATTACCATCAATAAAAAAATAAAAATGTAGCAAGATGTAGGTCACTGTGTTTGAGGAAGGTTTCTGCAGAGCTTCTGCACTGACTTAACAGGGGGTTGTGTATGGGAAACAACTTGCAGGAGCAAGAGCGCATCTCTAAAGGCAATTTTACATTCTGGTTATGTCTTTTTGGCCCACTGGGGTTGCTACCAACATATTTGTGACCTATGCCTTGTGCCCCTGGGTGCTTGGGAAAACATCAGAGACCATCAGAGCTCTGCTGCAGGCACAGATTCCTCAGGGCACCCCAGGGGTTGGCTGTGCCACTGAAAAGGAAGGATGCCAAGTGCCTGTGCCATGCATGGTGGGGGACTCTGCATGGTCCAGATTTGTCTTGGTGCAGCTTCATCTTTTTCAACAGAGCAGATGGGGGCTGCAGGGGGAGAGGAGAGGGACTCTGCAGTTTGTCAGAGATCACTGAGGCCATCTGCAAATGTAGATAAATGGAATCACTAGATACTCACACAGAGCTTGTCCAGAGAGCACTGGTGATGCAGTAGGACCTGGTTACACTTGGGTTCCTTCTTTAAAGTTCTTCATTCAGCTCTCTAGCTGTCCCTGAGTAGAACCTCACATGACTAAAACAAAATTGATTTTTGATTGTTGATTCATTCTTTCCTCTCTTCCATATCTAGGACAGGGGGAGTGAATGAAACTTTTTTTTTCCTCCTATTTGCCAGTTCGTGTTTTCATTTAACCAGCACTGTTTGCAAATAGGGGAGAGTTTGATTTGTATTTTTATAAGTGAAGCAGTATGTGGAAACCGTCTTTTTTTATGCTAAGTTTTGTAAAAAGACTATTAATATTTTTTACAAAACACAGATTTTGATCTGACAGTATTGTTTCCAATACAGGATTGCTTTGAACCAGCCACTGACCCTCCTTTGTCCTTAAGGCACTGCAGTGGGTTTCACAGGAGTTGAAAATCTCATTTTCATCAGTTTAAATACTCTCAGCAGCCGTTAGGGGCCCTAACACGGCTCTTCCTTTGCACAGCAGCCAATGGGATGTGTGAGGTATTGGTGTCCCCTTTATATTACCTGGCAGGCGGTGTGTGGGCTGCAGAATGCTGATCCAGGAGGAAAGGTGTCCTGACCTCCTTTCTTTACAAGCTCTGGCATTGGGCATCCTCCTGGCCTGGAGAGCATCCCCACCCCAGGAGCCAGCCCTGGAGGCTTTGTAGTCCCTTCAAGGAAGGTCACTATAAAGGATCAGCAAGAATTTACTTGGATATTTAAATGCCTCTTTGGGCCCCTCGGATCAGAATCTGACCCTGGCTCAGGCAAAAGAAGAAACAAGCAGCTGCTTCTCCAGCATTCAAAGCAATGTGAGAATTTAAAACCAATTTCAAAATAAAGACATTCATTTGGGCATAAACAAACAGTCACCAAAGAAAGATCCTCAGAGAAATTTAGCTGCTGAATCCTTGACCTCTAAAGGACCCCTAAATATAGTATTGTATGCAATGTGCCTCTTCTTGTGGGTGAGATATTAAGAGCTTATTTATTTATTAGAAAGTGGTTTACAATGTAAGTAAATTAGTGAGTTCCAAGGCCCTCTCTCAGCTGCCAGATGCTGGGAGGATGTTTATGGCCACTGTAAATAATTTCATGGCTTAATACAAACACATTTTTAGAAATCAAGAGCTGATGACTGTATGTTTATAGTGCAGTTGAGGATTTATCAATTCCTCCAGAGCATGAGAAAGAAAACAAACAGTATTCCAGATATTTTAAAAATTCATAAAAAAGGAAAACCCCAAAGGTACCCTTCATTCACAGTGCTGTGGGCTCAAGTCTGCATTGCCTTGGCTGAGCTCTCCCAAGTCTCATCAAGTCAGTGAGATCAGGAAGTGCTCAGGATCCTTCAGGACCCAGCCCGTGCATTCTGGATACTGTGAAGGCTGGGTTTCAGCAGCACAGACAAGTTTTTCCCTGCACTGAATTTGCAGATCAGTTTGCTGCTGGGGAATGACCTTTCCCAAGGTCAGCTTTAAATGGCAGAAATCAGATCCTTCCCAGTCTGCAGAGCAGCAAGGTAGAGCAGCACAAGAGATTTTCTTCGTGTTGTGGCTAAAAAGTAGTAAGGACTGAGCAGCCCCTCTGGGTACCAGCAGAAGGGTGGCTCCAGAGGGAAACCTGCTTCCCAGACGTAAGACACAGAATGAAAATGGGGCTGGAGGGAATTTCCTTTTCGAGGCATGTGTGCAGCGAGGAATTAGAAATCGGCAAGGTGACGTCAGAGCGTATGTGGGATGCTTGGTAGGATTTTTGTGAAAAGTCTCAGTGCCTTGGGGAGGGATGGGCAGAAATGAAGTATTACAGATGCTTCATTTGAGCTTTAAGTCTATTTTCAGCCTTTGTGTGGATGGCAGCGGAGAGCCTGAAAATATCAGCAGAAGCTGTGGGCTGCTCGTGTCATGATGTCTTGTGGTCGCTGCACGTTCCCGTGCTGTGCTCTCCATAGCAACATATTTTCAATGTAAAACCACAGAACCAGTTGAATAGTTATGAGCATTTACATTCCCATGTGCATGGGGAAAACTGATGATGCTGCTGAGCTGCTGCAAGGCAGAAATGGTCCTTGCTTTAAATTGCAGCCAAAGCTGTGCTTTCAATCTAGGGATGAAATGAAGTTCCATGATGGGAAGTGCTTAGGTAGATGAATTCACAGGCGTCTTGTTCTTTTTTGGGAAAAAGTGGCCCTTTTTTAATTACCTAAGAAGTTCTGGGGGAAGGAGGGTACCCTGGATCTACAACAGGGCAGAGTTAGATGGCTTGACACAATGAGGTTTGCCTGGGCTAATGGTGACAATTAATTAAGGGCAATTAATTTAGGGCAAAATACCTTTTTTTGCAGTTTTGAGAAAGCAGTCAATCCCAGTGCAGCACTGCCTCAGATCTGGCAGGCTGATGTTTGGGTGCTGTCATTGCAGCAGTGTCAGTTTTTCGCAGCGAGTGTTGTCTGGCACCGTGCTGGTTCTTTCCTTGATGGTGCTGGATTGCCCAGCCTCGAATTCAGCTGCAGGGGCTGCAATCTCCAGCAAAGCAGAGGTGCAGCACAGGCAGGCAAGGCACGGCCATAGGCATGGCACTGGGATGGCCAGGGAGGTAAATGCATGGAGCCTGCAGGGCTCAGTGGCTCATCCTGGCCATGCCTGGTTTCCTTGTTCCTTGAATCACTCTCCTCCTGCCAGTTTCTGGGACCAGCAATATGTGTGCTGGTAATGGCTTTGAGGTGTTTTGGCAGGTACCATGGTGGCAGAGCGTACCCTGAGAGTGTGTGTAGCTGTTGTCAAAGGAGCTGGCTCCCAGGCTCTGCCTCCAGCTGCCCACAGAGCAGGCGTGCTCAGCAGGATGGCAAACAGACACAGAGACAGTGACAGCATTTGACACGCCTTTGCTGAATGGCTGGGAGTGCTGCGGAACAAGGCTGCTGACCTGGAAAATAAGCCAAGATTAAGAAATGTCAAATTTCTGGGGAGAAGAGGGTTTCCCAGAGGGCTGAGAGGTGAAGAAAGTGGACTCTGTAGGTTACTTTGGGATGGCTAATTTCAAATAGACCATGAATCCTGACATAGTACTGGTGCCCCTGGAAAGAGTCACCCTGACACCCAGAGCTGGGACTCACCTACCAAACCTGGGCTCTGGGGCATGGGCAACTATTGACAGGATAACATGAATGTAGAGGTGACTCTCCTCCTGGGGACAGAGATGAAAGGTGATGTTGTCTAATCACAGCTTTTAGGCAGTTCCTGGCAGGGTTAATGTATCAGTGGGCAGGGTGAGGCAGGCACATGAGCCACGCTGTCCCTCTAACTTGCACCCATAGGTGCTGCAGCTGTCTGTGCCCCAGCAAAGCCACTGTGTGAGCAGCTTCTCCTACAGTTAAAATTCTGGTAACCCCATAGATGCTTTGTTTGTTGTAGATGTAAAAGTGAACCCAGCAGCTATCCTGTTATTTGTTTCCTTACTAAATTACGTTTGTTTCATGTTGCTCACAAATATGAATTTTCAAGGTACTGCAAAACTCACTCGGGAAAGAGTTGGCATTGCCTGAGCCTGTGAGATCACGGGTGACTGCAGCAGCTTTGACAGACCTGAGTGAAATGCTTCAGGCAGGACGAATCACTGAAATGCAGTGGGTAGCAAAGTTGTCATTTATCACCATTCCTGCAGATTTGGGCCATGGTGGCAGTCCCTGTTCGTTTCTGTGCAGACAGGGCAGTTTTTCTGCTGTGGCAGCTCTTCCAGCTGCCAGGCAGCCGACGAGACAGAGCCGATGTGGCAGAGCTGGAGGGCAGAGCCTGCAGCATGGGGTGACCCTCACCTCTCCCCAGCAGGATGGTGCATCTCAGAGGCACTGCGCTGGCTGTATTTCTGTTCTCGGTGCTGTCACTCTGTCCCCCTGTGAGTAACAGTGTGTGGTGTGTTGGGTGTGGGGACAAAGCTGTAGTGACTTGGAGTCTCTGCAACTCAGGTGTCTCTCTGCCTCCTCCAGCAGTCCTGATGACCCCCATGATTTCTCCATGGATCTAGGCTGACTATATGCTGTCCCTATTTTCCCCTAGATGCCAGGCCCCATTGGAAATGGCTGGACTGCCAAGAGCAGCCCATTTTCCTTGTTGGCAGCATGGAGCAAGACCTGCATGTTCAGCACCGTGGCCTAATGGAGGGAAGGATACTCAGCCAGGAGGGATTTCATGGACTTCACAGCTCTTCGAAAGGGATATTAGTTCCAGGGTAGAGGGCTCAGATTGGCCTGGAGAAGCCGTGGAACCCATCCCAGCCAGGCCTGAGCCATCTCTGAGCAGCTGCAGTGTAACAGACCAGCAGGACATTTGCTAAAATGAGCAGGGATACAGAGCCCTCTCAGTGTTTAACAGGAAGAATAAAGAGCTGACAGGGCATATAGCAGCATCCCAGCATCTCGCTCTGACCCTCTTCCCTGTGTTTATTGTACCCCCTCACTGTGTTATGTCTAATAAGGGCCATAAACTCCCCTGGGATGGGAATTCCCATTTTTAACTGTCAGGCTCAAGGCACACCTAAGCCACCTTATAAATAATCTTTCTGTGCAGAGGGAAACTTGACCCTGGAACATAAAGGGGTGGCTATGGCAACCACTGTCTGGGTGCTCTGTGTCTTCTATGGACATAGAGCAAAGGGGCTGGGGACGTGGCTTCTCCTGGGGCTGGAGCAGAGTGGGCACAGCTTCCTGAGACCCTTTCTGCACATGGCCATTGACTTCTTCCTGAGCATAAGTCATCTCCGTGCCTTGTTGGAATTTCTTCTTTTTATTTTTTACCTTTTGCATACTTTGATATGGAAAAAAGTTACAGAACAGAAATACAGCCAGTAGTAACCCTTTCTTCTCTGTTTCAGATACCAGGAGAATTTGAGCACATCCTCTGCTTTTTCTGCCTTCAGAAATGCTTTTACAGGTTTAGCTGTGTGACTTCCCAGGACCATACTATGGCGGGTGGGAATGGGTGTTGATGTGAATTATCCAGGCTCTTGCTCTGATCACTGGACTACATCCGTGCTTGGAAACAAGGACATTTATAAAGTCCTACTTGCTTCAGTGCCAGCAACAGTGGAACTGTATTGACCACAGTAGGGAGAGGTCTTTTTGCTCTAATATCTAGGTCCCAAACAGACCTAAGATCAGTCCCAGATTCTTTTGAGCAAGGCATTACTGGTGTTGGTGATGACATTCAGTTGATGTAAGCGCATCAAACTACAATTTTTATTGTTATGTAGAAAGGGTTTGATTGTTCCCTACAACAGTTCAGAGTAGGTGCAGAAAGGTTCACAATAACATTCTCACCAAGTATTGCTTTAAACATTGATGCTGAAGGAGACAGAAGCTGAAGACAAATGAGTGTGCTAATGGGATGAGAAATTCTTGAGTTTGGGACAATTGTCCCTGTATTGGTTACCAGATTGGTTAACAGATTGAAACAGGACAAGTGGATGAATTATCTGTGGATGAAGTAGATCCTATGATCTGTGCATTCAGATTATCTTTACTGACAGGCAGAGTGTTGAAGCTTTTCTCTGGGGTAGCTGAGAGTGAAATTTTTCTTTTGCTTGTTAAGGAGTTGGCTGAAGCTCTGGTGGCAAGATTCAGCTCTTTAGTTTCTTTAGATCAGGATGCCAAAATTATTTTTAAAGAAATCGCAAGCCTAATGGGCATGTGCCATGACAAAATATATGAAGAACTTGTAAAAGAGATGACCTTTTCAGTTATGTACCTTGGTGGAAGTGAGCATGGACTGTTTCTCTGGTTCCTCCATAATTTTGTCCAAGAGGGACAGCTAGAGTGGGGATCTAGGCTTAGTTTCAGGAGATCTCCTTTGCTGTGCTCTCCACTGGCACAACACAAGGGGTCAGATGGAAAGTGTAGTTTAGTGAAGAATTTTTTTTCTATGGAATGTAGTTTGTAAACCTTACCCTGGGTTTTTGGGACTACTGATGTGCTTTTGTGTACATCCTGTTGCCTTCAGTGGGATATAAATACTTGTTTAGAGGAAGAGTATGTTAAAGTACTGTTGTGAAATGTGAATATGCCTAAACACATACAGAACTTTTCTGAATTGGTGCAGACAGCAGTAATTGTGCTATTGTAAAACAAGCTGATCAAACAAGGCCTTGATTTACTGCTTCCATGCACAGCTGTGAAAGTGCATTTGCAGACTCCACCAGCTCTGGAATAGGAGTGGAGTGGATGGTGTGTAATGGCTGCACTGTCATTTTGTACATGTGGAAAATGAGTCAGAAATTTTTTGAGAGCTCCTTCATGCTGGATTATGGGTGGAAATTCTCCAAGAAAGAGGTATTAAAATGAATTAAAACAAACAAAATATTCTGGACAAGTAGCACAATGTGCATTCTTTCAGATATATGTTTGTTGGATCTTTATATGAGGAACCAGCTTGGAGGAGAGATATCTGTAAACTTTGTTAATCATGGTTGAAAAATTGAAATACTTTTGGCAAACTCTAGCTGTTTTCTTTCACTATTTTCAAAATTCTATATTTTAGTGTTGAGTCTTGAAATAACATTTTAGTCTTGAAAAATCACTGGCAACAGTGATTTCCAAGCAAGTGTCAGAAACCAACTGGAGAAGCTCTTGGTTCATTATTCATTTGCTTTTATAAAAGGAAGTAAGATAAACTGAACACTCGGCTTCAGGTTAGCCTGAAATACTGTATCTTCACAATTAATTTTATTTTTTCTTCAGGGAGGCTGTGAAATATTATGTATTATTTCTGCATTTCACAGGCTGCATCTTTAGTAGAAAATGTACTTTTAGCCCTGGTAGGTGAGTTAGCAGCAAGATCCTTGTGATGTCCAGGCAGTTTATCATTTAGCAGTGCTTTTCTGAACCAAACAGGACTACAGCGAGCCCAGGCTCCTGGGATTTCTAAGGAATTGAGTCTTCCCCCAGTGGCATTTAATCAGTTCAATAAGCAATGGTGCTGGGTAAAATGCTGGCTCTTGAAGAGACCCTGACAGGTACGAGGTGGTTGTTGCTGGGTCGAGTTCTCCCTCAGCAGCTGTTTGCAAAGCCATCAGTGATGGCAGGAGCCTGACACTGGGAAATGTGGGGAATAACTGCAGAAAGAGCCATCATCTCCATGGCTGCCTGAAGGCACAGGGGTAAATGAAAGTGGAAAAGGATAGATGCAGGAAGGGAGGATGATAAATGAGAAGGAGGCAGAAAGTGCTTGTTTTGAAGAAAATTGCTGTCAGGTGATTCAGGGGGTGAGGGAATGTGTCTGATGCAGCTTGGAAATTGGCTGTGAGCACTGAGATGCTATGGAAACGCTTGCATAGTGACATTAAGTTTGGAAATAGGGTTGTGGGAGGGCCCATAGCAATCTGCAGCAGAGCACATTGAGGTAAAGTTGTGGGGTTAACACTGCATGCAAGTGTGTTCTTACATGAACAGGTGGGTCAAAAAGGGTCATAAGAGGGTCAAAATTCCTAGGAGGATAGGAGGGTAAAAGGGATGGTAGTGCCAGGAGTAAGCAACAGAGTCAGAGCTATGAGAAGACAACTCTATAAAGTTATTAGACAACAAGGACTTGCAATTATTGCCCTAATTTCCCATGAAGAAGGTAAAAAAAAAAAATCCAGAGCTTTTCTACAGAGAAATTTATATTTTAAGGATCAGAAAACATCAGATAAAGTGACAATTGACAGTCTCCTGGGAGAAGTCTATTACAGGTAATTAAAAGAAGTAAAAAAGGCTTTCCATCTATAGAAATAGTCAAAGGAAATGGAAGGGAAATGCGGGTCACCCTACAGAGAGAGGCAGGACTGAGATTAAAATAATATTGATATGGTCCTAAAAGTGGTGATTGTTTTGCTGTGGTTTCCAAGAGGGAAAATAATAATTGATCATGTAGTCTAGGAGGCCTGGGGCATGGAGGTGAAAATCATTGATTGGGGTGGGAGTAAAATTCAGAGACCTTGTATGTGAGTGGGAGATGAATTAAGGAGTGAATAACAGGATCTAGGTTGTCTCCACAAAACCCAGGGCACATGGTTTCTGCTCAAACCATATTTCTTTGACTTTAAGGGGTGTTAGAAAACCCATGAACACAATAAAGGGAATCAGACCGGGAGGGGCCAATATCCAGAGGTGGCTGTGGCAGTGGATAGGCACATCTTTAACCTGAAGGATGTTTGTCAATCTTCAAAACTGCTGGCTGGGAAGGATGAATTTACCCCGAATGAAAAGCCTGAATGAAACTCAAATGTGTTGTTTGTAACACAGATGTTGCCAATACCCTGCAGACTCTCTCTGAGCATCAGCTTTTGTGGAAAAGAAAACAAACGCATAACTGTAACACACATATGAAAGTTTATTCTCCATAACCTACTGTCAGACTCTTTCAGAACATTCATGTTTTCTAAGGAGAACAGTAATTTATTTCAGTTTTATGAGGCTATATGCTCTTTGTGCTGTTTCACATGTGCAAATCAATTTGACATGCTTACATATGTTGGGCAGAATTGTATGAATATTTGTTATAAGTCAGACTGGTTCGGAGCACTTTATTAGATAATACATGCCCCAAAACTACAATTTATCAGTCCATGTGTATGACTGAATGCTTTCATTCCTTAGATTTTATTGAAGAATATGCAGATGATCAATTCAATTACTAAGTTGGCCTGGGAACTGCAGTTTCTCACTCTGGCTTACAAACAGCCACAATTCTCTAAAGCTCAGGGATTTTTGTTTTCCCTGTCTGAATATTTCAACTTGGAAACTGGCAGCACATGAGTTCACCTCCTTTTAGAATCCAAATATTTTGTTTGGTTCTTTTTTCTGATTTGTTTTGCTATGATATTTTGTCTATACTATTGGTACAACATGGACAACCCATGACAAGAAATCTGTGATAGTCACAGCAAACCAAGGGCATACTTGTGCTCTTAGAAAAGTACTCTGAACACATCCCAAGGGTTTTCCTGAGAGTCATGTGGCAGCTGCCTGATGGTTTGAAAGCACCATTACCTCAAAGCAGGATTTGGTGCCAAATGGCCACAGGAAGCCACCAGATCTGCACAATAAATTTATCAAACACCTAGCTGCTGGTAACAACTAAAGGCTAGATTTATTCTCTTCCATCCCATGTTTTATCACCTCTCCAAAACTGAGTTATGCAAACCAAACAGTTTTAGTGCTCAATATCTCCCAAAATGCCTGTAAAGAAATCCTGATTTTTATCCAAGTAAATACAAACACAAAGCAAAGATGAGTCCAGAGAGATGAATGTAAGCGCTGTTGATTTCCACTCATTTCTGTTAAAGTGGCAGATGTGTGCAGCCTTGCAATTGGTTCCACAGGGTCAATGACCTGCTTTCTTTTGTAAACCTGCTTTAAAATCTGGTGACAATTTTTAGTGCAAATATGAATTATTTCTCCCACAGAAGAACTTCGGCTTTGGACTCTTTGTAACCCCTGGCTTGAGCTTTGACTTCTGCCCCTTGGTTATTGTAGAATTTCTCTCAAATGCTTCCATCAATATTGGAAAAAAACATCTGAATATCTTGTCAGAAAGTTGACTGGGACTGTGTTGGTCACAGGCAAACAAATGGACTCAGGTGATTTAAATACCTGCCACTCCTGCAATGAGAATGGCTGATAAGAAATACCAGGTAATTTGCCTTCCAGGTTGCAGTAGTCAAGAAGCCAATATTTGCATGTAGCAATTAACTCATGCTTTTACCACATTGATGCACATGAAATGTGTGTTTGCTGTCCACTGACTGTGTGGTGATACCAAATTGGCATGTTGGGGAAGGACAAATTCTGGAACAATGGTTTCCATGCTGGCCGCTGGGATCTGTATTGATGAGGAGTCCCAAGTAGGTTGCTTTTTGAGGTGAAAAGAGCAACCTGCACACAGAAGCAGAGGAGCAGCAGATAGTGAATAATGCATTGATGAAGAATTAGGAAATGAGAGGGTGTTCCATGGAAAATGGAGTGGTTTTGTTGTGCACTGAGCTAAACCCTAAGGGGCTTCACTTAAGAGTTCTGCCAGAGGAGCCATCTATCCCTTTGGACTGCTCAATCCATCCCACAGTTTCCAGTCTGTAAAATAAAAACATTATTTCTTCCTGCCTGCCACTCACCTCTTATATATCCTTTCTGTTTACATGGTGAGGAGTGTCTTCTGCTGCAGAGCCCGGCAGCTGGATTCTGATCTCAGACGCAGTTTGCCCCAGAGCAGATTTTACTGTCTCTTAAAGAGCAGCCTGGCATCTTCCATAAATAGCTGGTACAAGTGGTATTGTCTGTTGGCTGTAGTTTTGCAAAGAGAAGAGCCAGAGCAGTGAGAGCAAATGGGAGCACCTCCATTTGAAATGGGATATTTATGTTGTCAATGAAGCAGTGAAATGCACATAGCAAGATATTGTGTAAGTAGATTTTAACTAATGTCCTTGATTTGATGTGGGTGTTTTCAATAAAGAATGGTTGATCTGAGGCTATAACTCAGGCAGTTTGATTTCTCAGTTGTTCATAAAGAGAAATGTACTTTGTAGAAGTGAATTCCTAAGTGTATGGCAAAAGAGGTTTTTAGTCTGAATCATTCCTTTGAGGGATTTTAAACATTTGCCTCCCACATGCTACAATAATGCTCTGAAAGTGGTTTCATTGTATGGTCCGAGAAGCTGCATTCTGGCGCCTGATGGTTTATGAGAAATAAACACAATGGAGTGGTCTTGGGTTATATAAATTCACCATTTAACAGTACAAGCAGTAAGGAGAGAACCTGTGTGCAGCACCAGAGCAGAAGAACCCGTCTGGGAGCGTGGGTCTCTGCAGCGTTATGCTGAGCGTGGCAGATCCCAGTCTCCTCTCTAGACCTCCCATGGAGAGTAAGAGTTTGTAGAAAAACAAATAGTTTTATAAGTATCTCCTCTCACAGGCCAGCAGGGAAAAGCACTTTGGACATGCTCTGTGAGTGGAGCTTTACCTCTTAATGATTGTGAGCAGGGCCTCAGCATTCTTCACTTCTCAGTTTTTCTCTTGTGTTTATTTTAAGTACTGATGATTTTCACGCTCCTGCTTGCCTAGCTCCTCCTGCTACAAAAAAGTAGTTAGGATACACATGGCAGAGACTGAGGGAGCCTAGAGCAAAGCATCCCACGATGATGAGGATGTCTTTACACCATGAGTACAGCAGGCTGCATGAAAATCTGCTTCCAGTCACCCATTAATTTGGGTGGATTTTGAACTCAGGGCTACAGAATGGTCCTTCTCTTCCCAGACCCAGTCACAAATGCTTTTCTTCTTTCCAATGGAGGTGTTGCTGTGGGCTGGATGCCATACACACATCAGGCAAGCTGGCAAACAAAGGGGTTTGAGGACAGGTACTGCTCCTTGCCACCAGTTGCAGTGATCTCAATCCTTACTTTAGGAGGGATAAATGAGAATATAAGTTGCTTCCATTTTACTGTATTTTCAACCCTCAGTCACCTTAAAGTACGTAATAAGTTGAGGTATAAACAACATACAGAAATTGTTCTGGCTCCTTCTGCACTACAGCGTGGCAGCCCCCCAGCAGTGCACATCAGGACTGAGCCAGTGAGGGAGCAGTGACTGCCACAGCACGACACAAAGGCAGCTGAGCTGAGATTAATAATGCACTCCCACGATGGGGAGTACGAGCCTGTGAGCGACAGAAGGTTTCCAGAAGCACAGGTTTATTTCTTGTCTCACGACTGGTTGCTTTCCCCAATTGCCCTTGAGTGCGATGCTATTTTACAGCGTCGTACATCTGCCTCATATTTCAAACACCTCTCTCTGCAACGTCAAAATCCTGCCAAATGGACAAATGGTGCATAATTCTGCTGTAGACCATGGAGGAGACACTGCAAGATTACAGGTGTTGGAAGGACAGCTGTTTTCCCTGGGTAACTCCTTGTGACAGGTAGAGCTGATGGTGGGGAAAAGAGCCTCCTGAGTGGGAATGGAGCCACTTGAATGTGGTGGGAATAATACAGTATACAGTATACATTGCAGGTGCAGGTTTATACAGAATATTCTTGCAGGGGGCACTGACTTCAATGTGTCTTTAGGTAGCTTAGCACCCCTTAAGTTCCTTGGTCACAGTAATTAAACTATGAGCGCCAGTACTCACTGAAAATACCATAACCCAGTGAAGTGAGGGATTAAGAGAAAAAAATTGCGTTTGTGAAAAAGTAAAGCAAAGAACAGAAGGAAAACCATGAGTCTTCACACGGAAAGGAAGGCATCATACCAGTAAAGTTCTGGCCTTACCAATTTTTTACTCTTGGCTTAGTAGCTGAAGGCAGAAATGTTCTCCAGATGCAAGGAATCACGAGGCACTTCCTTGACTTCTCAGCATTTCCCTCTCCCGCGAGGGAGGGAGGATCATTAGAAATGGGATATGTTCTTAAGGTTCTCACAGAATGGGCTGATTCACCAAATGATAAGTTATTTTTTGTAGTAGTAAGCGTCAAAGTTGATTTATTTACACTAGGTGTTCCATAGCTCATTCTGGAGACCTCATACTCTGAAGAATTACAATTCATGGAGGTCATAGGATTGCACCAATCTCAGGAAACTGATCAAGAGGAAATCTGTGTCCCTTGAGCTGCAGTTAAACACAGATGGAGTTTCTAGTGTGTGTGTGTCCATCCATGCTGAGTTTGCTCTGCTGTCTTAGATCCTTTACAGGTGTATGAATACTGGCTGCTCATGACCTTGGAAAGTCAAGCCTTCAGGCAGTAACAGACAGTACTGAAAAAAAAAAAGAGGAGGGAAATGATGATTTGACAGTCTGACAGCAACACATCCCCTTTGGGCTTGTGTGGGGCTGAGATGAACTGTGCATGCTGGTGGTTACAAACGCTTTTGTGTTGGGATGTGCTTGCAGCTGTATTCAATGTGCATGTATGTGGTCTCTATAATACATATGCATTCTACATATTAACATAACACATGTTTGAGGAAATAAATTATTTTGAGAAGACAGTATTTGGCAGTGGTTCAAAAGAAAGGTGGTAGTGAAATACTTCTGATCTGAGTGCAGTGATTACAGATACATCTGTCTGCTCACCAGCTCCTTGTAAAAGCTGGTTTAGAGTGTTACTGCAGTTGTATTGAGCTTGCACAAAGTGGAAAGCTCTTCCATGCTCTCTGAGCAGGAAAATGGAAAGCTTTGAAGCCTCTGGTCTGAGGAAGATTCTTAAAATTATTTTTCTGTGTAAGGAATCACCTGCTGTGAAACTAAATTTTGCAGATGAACCCCACTAAAGAGAAAAAAACAGAAGGCAGCTGAACTGCTCAAGTGCCCTTCATTTCTACTTAGATAAATTAATTACTCCTCTTTACTTTTTTCTTAAACAAAGCTAGAAAAAAAAATACAAAGGCATTTGTGAAGATAGACATCTTTTAAATTTAGTGTCTCAGATTCTTCAACTGAGGAGCAGAAACTCTGTATTTAGTAGAAATCCTTTCCACTTTGGCTGTGTCTGTACTGCTACCAGAAACTTTTATGTCTCAAAATCCAGAAATAACATCATAACTGCACTGATGCAGAGCTCACTAAAACCTCCCTGGAAACCTGCCTGGGCAGCCAACTCCACTGAGCTGCCATGGTCAAGGCCAGCGTGCTGGTGGTGTCCCAGCCACTGGGTTAATGTTTGCTGTGGTGGCTTGGGGACAGCTGTGGTCTTCACAAGTCTATCTATTCTCACCCAAGGAGATCTCTCATCAATTGACCTTTCCCAAAGAAACACTGCCAACTGTCTTATACAAGGAATTTTATAGCCTTGAATGTTTAATGGAGAGATGAGTAATTTCTAAATTCTTCAGGCTGAAGCCAGGTGGTCTTTGGTAATGGGCTGTTGGACCCATTTTGTGTGTTACTGTCTCTTCACATGAAGTCATTCAGTCTTTTGGATGTGCCTCCCAGATTTGCCTTTATAAATATAAATGCTCCTGAACAAAGGAGTCTCTCCTTTGTAGGCATTAAAGATCACTTGTAAATGTTCTGCAGGGCTAAGCTGTGTTATGGGCCACTCCAACATAAAGAGGTGTATTCAGCATGACTAGTTTGGTCTGTGTTTGAAAAGTGAGAACTGAAGCTTTAGAGGAAGAAAACAGCTTATTCCTGGGTATCTTCTTCTGAAAGAAAGTGGTCGAAGTCACCTCATTTGTTCCACATTTCACTAGAATTGTTCTCTCACAGCCCTTTCCCATTATCAGTTATTCTGGGTAAATGGCAATTCCACATTTCTTCCAACCTACCTACTACCCCAAAAGATTAATCCCACTTTTGATTTATATTCAATGGGATTTCTTTTCCTTTGGCTGGATATTTTGTGATGCGGGCCAGCATCTCTTAGAGACTCATCTCTAAATTTTCACAAACATACTTCAGAAGCCAGTAAACTGCAATCCTTTCTTCCGTGGTTATTTGCAAACATTGATGAACTAAGTGTCACAGTCACTTCTATCTGCTAGAGACATCTTATTCCTTAGGTGGCCATACATCTGAGCTACTGAGGGATTTAAATAAAACAGTTGGATATGTAACCCTGGTTTGCTATCACTGCCATGTGTCTTGTCTGCAGAACTCCATCTCTCTTAACCTCTTTTCAGATGGAAAAAGATATTCTGTCCAGCAGCCAAAGGGAAATGCAAGCATCCTGGTGGAAAACAAGCTGTTTCAAAACCCTGGCTGCAAGCTACCCACACATCACAGTTGTCAGCCAGGCTGCACATGCATAGTTACAGGGAATAAAATAGAGAGGACCTTCTGTTCCTATTCAGAAAGGTCTCTATCCATTCACCTACACAAAAGGATTGTCATCAGCTGCCAGTATTAATTTGTTCTCCTATGTAGGTTTCCGGCTAAAGGAGGATAAAATAAGTCCAGTGCTATCCAGGAGGAGCACTTGGAATGCAAATGCTAGCCCACATATTTCAAAGCATTAATGCGACCCACTTCTAGATTACTTGGGGTGATATCTGATTTTATTTATTCCTCCTTTTCTTCAATTAACTTCTGAGAGGCTGAAATACCAGTATGCAGAAAATCAAATATGAGAAACAAAGCCCATTTTTATTTTAGGACTCTGCTTCCCTTGTAATAGCAGTTTATTTAAAGAGGAGCCTGGAATAATCCAGTTTCAGCAAAGCAAAGAGCTCTACTGAAGCCAAACCTTGTGTGGGTGTGCTCTTGTCAGGGCTCCCAGAAGAGCAGGACAGGAAAGGCTGTTAGTCAGACCTCAGATATTGCAGGAGATGTTGGTTACTCAGTAGCTGGCATTATTCCTTGGCATACCGGTACAGAGCTACTACTCTGGTGTACTGGGAGAGAGTACATCCCATTGGGAAAATCCTCAGATAACCTGATGTCCTGCTCTTTGTTGTCATAAAGACAATCCCGAGGATATGTGGCTGGAAGAGGTGTCCACTGTAAGGGCCTAGCACGTGCTTTAGGGACAACTTTGCCTCTTCCTCTAGTTCCACCTTGTGCTGTGTTTGCAGCACGTCCCACACTGGGGTCTGGTGTGTTGCTTTGTGTTGTGTGGGGTGGTGTCACCTCCTACTATTTGGACCTGGGCTCAAAGCCACAACAGACTTCAGTCCAATTGGGTCACAGCTTCTTACACCATCCCAGGAGTTTCCCACATACTCAATTTTCACACAAGTGAATGGTCTCCTCATGCTTCTCAGGGTTCAGAAAGTTGGACATAAGAATAAATTTTTGCATTATCTCAGCTTTCTTTATATTTTTTTAATGAAGGTTTTTTTCTCAGTATATTGTTCTTTAAAATTTCTATGACAACAGCACAGCTAAGGATGTGTTAAATATAAGTAATTTCAGCATTAAAGGCAGGGGAGTATGTTCCTCAGAAAAAGAATCAAATAAATTGATTAGTACTTGATGCAGCAGGTGATACTAACAAAGAAGATAAGGTGCAATTTTGTTTCCACTGGCAGATTTGAATGTCTGAGCATCATCTTTCTTAGTTATATATCTGTGGGTTTGAATTTTAATTATTTGGCTTGGAAATACTAAACGATTGTATTGTATTTCTAAAACCTGGCATATTCTCAAATTCTGCACTGTAAAATTCATATCTGCATTGCTCTGCAGTGAGAGCCAGAACACTAATGATTAGTTATAGACAGGTTGTTTATATTAGTTATATAGTTATAGCCATTAACAGGAATATTAATTAAATTTTATATGGTGATAAATCATATAAAGCTGAACATAGCAATTTCTTTTAAATAAAAAAATGTGTAGCTAGATATTTATTTCATAAGTCTGTGAGAATTACTGTAGACAATAAAGAGGGCATGATAACTTGGAGATATTGATTGGTATGTTGAGGGTGTATTTCAGATATTTATCCTCTGCTTTCCCTCTCCAAGGAAAGCCTCCCTTGGGCAATTCTTGCCATTGATTTAGAGTCTGCCTGCTCAGAAGCTGGAAATGTTGTTGCTGGTGGGGAAAGGACACGAACAGCTATTGATTGCAAATACATTTTATGATACTCTGCTCCCATATTTCAAAGGGGAAAATTTATTAATGGCAGCAGGCCTCTGGTTCTCCCTTTTAAACATATCAAGCCAGCCCATATTTTTTCAAGCTCCTGGACGTTTTCATTTTCTCCAAAAGTGACCTCTTTTTTGTTTTCTTTCTCCCCACAGACAGTGAAATCATCCCTCCCGACTGCCTGCGGCCGCGCTCCTTCACGGCCATCCGCCGGCCCTCGCTGCGGCGGGACACGGAGGACACGCGCCTCTCGGTCAGCCTGTGTGACCTCAACCTGCAGGAGGACACCTTCCACGTGACGGCCACCACCTGCCCCATCCCGCAGAACTCCCTCAACTCCCAGCACTCTCACCTCCTCCCGTCCCAGCTGGAGAGCGACCTCCGCTTCCACCACCTCCGGGGACCCCACGTCAAAATCCTCGATGACCAAACCGTGGCCCGCCTGGAGCACGCCCGGGAGGAGAGGACTTTGGTGTTCACCAGCAGACCCCTTCGGATCAACGAAACCATTTTCGTCAAAATCAACAAGTCCAACGCTGTGCGCACAGGGACGCTGTCCTACGGGGTGACGTCCTGCGACCCCAGCACCCTGCGCCCCAGTGACCTCCCCTATAACCCCGAAGCTCTGGTCGACCGAACGGAGTTCTGGGCCATCTGCCGAGTGGTGGTGCCCCTCCAGAGCGGAGACATCCTGGGATTTATGGTGAATGCTGATGGGGAGCTGCACTTGAGCCACAACGGTACCGGCATTGGCATGCAGGTCTGCGCGGACTGTTCCCAGCCCCTCTGGATGTTCTTCATTTTACACGGCGCCATCATGCAAATTCGATTGCTGGGTATGTTGGACCCCCTTTTCCCAAACCTTGTGCACAAAGGATACATCATGGAAGAGGGAGTGAGCGGCTCCCTCCCCGCTCTAGGATGAGGTGCAAATTTTGGTTTTATGAAAAGAAAAAAATATGCAAAGGCACAAACATAGCACATGGGTATGAGTTACAAGACTTAACCTCCTTTCACTTCTGTAACACCCTTCATGTGATGGTCTCAAAGCTCTTTTCAGATAATGAATTAAGCCTCAGGGACCTCCATTAAAGTGCAGATGACTCATCACTGACCTAGGAGAAGCAAGGAAGGCAGAGGAGACATGCTTTGGGCTGAGCTAATCTAAAGCATAGCCAGCAGGAGAAAAAAGATCTGATGACCTTTTCTGTGTGTTAGATATCTGGGATGTTGGACTCCCAAAAGAGGGGTGCCCTTGCTTTTCCCCAGGCTTGTATGTGAGAGGCAAGCCAGCAAGCTGAGAGGAAATCCAGTGGTTCACAGAGTGTGGCACTGACCATCTCAACAGGAGAAAGGTTTCCTTGCCCTCCAGCCCTTTTTAAGGCAGTGTAGCTCACACAGGTTGATAGACCTCTGAAGAGCTGGCCTCTTGGTATTTTTGCTGCTTTTTCAGCTCTTTTAGCTGATGTATTTCATTGAAATACAGCAAGTCATGGTTCGAAGATGTGGAGGGAAAAGCTTTGAAATAACATTTCTCAGGATCAAATTTACCTTTTGGTGTGTTTATATTAGACCAAGTATAGGATGTGTTTGGTCATGAAGTTGTACCATATCATGGTTCTGCTGGTGTCGGTGTCAGACAGTGAAAGATGGATTCTGAGAACATTATGTAATTCCTGGTACCCCTCTAAATGAAGATGATTTTAAAATGCTCCTTTCTGTTTATACTGTTATACTCATATAACTTTATACTTATATTTCATTTTGCTTCAAATACTCCTCATACCTAACAGTGAAAAAAAAACCCCAACAACCTGCCTCCCCATCAAACTCAAAAGCCAACCAACATCTTTTTTTTAGGATTTATAGACAGTCTTTAAAGATAAATTGTGGTGAATACACACATATCTGTCTGCAGGGTCCAGTTCACCTTAATATGCAGTATGAAATGCCTTGTATAATTTGTTTGAAGTTGACCACAGGCCTCTGCTGTGAGTGTTTTGCGGCTGCTAAAGGCTCACAGATGACAAATGTAATACTGCAATTTATTTCCAGGAGCCTGAGACTCAATCCCTGCTAATTCAGCATGATTACATTTGATGTGGGTAGTGTACATAATCCAGGGTTAGCTCTGCTCTCCACCAACATGTCATTGTGATAATGGTAGGTGAAGTCAAACAGAGCCCAGTAAAGCAGGAGATTAAATGCTCCTGTGTACATTAGAAGGAAAACATACTTAGGTCATTGAGCTGCTGGTAAAACTAAATCATTGACTAGTGGTTCCTTTCATATGAGGTCACTAATTCTGGCAGTTTGGCACAGAGCAAGCAGCCCATTTGCAATGAGCTCTGAAACAGGGCAGCAAGGAAGTGTCTCCCCAAGAGGGACAGAATCACATCCTCATACTGAATTTGACACAGCACGGACATGAACACAGACCTCCTGTGTAAACCTCCTGCTGTGCATGCCCTCCAATTGTCCTCCCTGCTTGATCACAAGTTTAGCCCAAACCACTACATCCCCAGTGCATGTTTTAGATAAATCTACATTTGGATGCATGAAATGAAATGAAATGAAATGAAATGAAATGAAATGAAATAGAACTGAAATAGAACTGAAATAGAAATGAAACGTGCAGAGTTGGGAAACCCCTCACTTATTGTGTTTGTGACCATGACAGGCTTTTCTGGCCTCGTCACTGGAAAAGAACCTGAAAATGGGCTATTGTTCCTTAGTGAGATGTAAGTGAAAAGAGCTGGACTTGCTGACCTTGCCTCTCTCAAGGAAAGGGTAGGACCCTGCTGAGTGTACAGCTTTATCCACATCATCTTGGGCAGCAAGCTGCTATCTCCAAGTTAAATGCTATGAAATTGGAGCTTGCCTGTAATTTTTAACAGGTATTAAAATACAAATAGACCTTTTCATATGTATATTTCCAGTATAACAATGCTGGGAGCAGTGCAGTCCTAGTATCAGTAGAGTATCAGTGTAGTGCAACTGCCCAGAGAAAAGCACTGATGCTGTCCCAACTGCATCTCTGCAACTGCAGTAATTACATGGATCAGCAATATCCTGACAGAAGGCAAAGAAAATAATGAACTCCCATCTCTAACTATTGCAGTTTTATTAGGGAGGTGATGTGCACCGTTTGCACTGCAGTGGAACAGATTATGGTGCTTGCCATAATATCTGTCTTTATAATATTAGAAAATGTAAGAAGAATGTAAGGTGTTCATCTTTCTAATGACAAGCTCCATCTTCAGAATACAAACAAGAGTAATTTTGTGAGATCTATCTCTTATAATTTGAGCTTTATATCACAGCAGAAGACATTTATAGTCATGTTTTTCTAGTTTTAATCAAAAAAGTGAAGTTACATATCCTTGAAAGAAATGAGACACAAATACTGCAAAAGGCATAACTGGACCAAATCTATCCTAAATAGCAGATGTCATTCTATTTCTGGGGCACACCATTAAGAGATTAACCAAATCAATGTTACACAGTGTTAAAGGAACATCAGCACTACAGCTGACTATAAAATGAAATTAAAGTTGCTGGATTTGCTTCTTCTCCAGCTTTTCAGTTTTGTTTGGAGAATGGACAGCCACTCTTGCACCTAGACAAGGTTTATTTTTGACTCGGGGAGCAAGATGACTCCAGGTATTGATCACTGGATACTGTATTTCATGCCTGGACATTATTTATTTGATCCTTATGCAGAGCAGGAGCAAGCTCAGTTCTCTGCTGGCTTGTGACTTTGCCTTAGAAGCTGACATTTGCTGACTGCAGTTATTCCACAGTGTTGGAGATACAACATTTATTTCCTAATATTAGGGCAGACCACCTCCACCCAGGCTGGTGATCTTACAGGACTCTGTAGGAGAGGGCAGTGTGGGGTTAGCTGGATAGCAAAGAATTCTGACTTCTGTTTTCCTCTTATCAATTTGGCATCGTATACTGGCAATATATTTGCTGTTAGAGAAATAAAACAGCCGAAAATAAAGATGAGGTCGGAAACACTATTATTCTTCATGCCATCCTAGCAAAAGTAAAATAAATTAAACCCAATCCCCACTATAATGCAGTGAGAGGCCACAGTCATCTGTTGGGGAGGCAGAAGAATGTCAATTTGTTTCAAAGAAAAGTTTAAAGGGCAACTTGACCACATGGAGGAAAGATAAATGAAAAAGAAGGGCACTTTAATGTAGCAGATAATAGCATAAAAAATATCAAGCTGCTGGGAAATGAAGGGACACAAATTTAAATTAAACATAAATGAGGGCAATTAACTATGGGAACCAGCTATTGAGGGAGGCAATAGATCTTTTTTGTCAGGGAAGCCCTTCTAAATATTTTATATGTTAAGTGCTGGTCTTAATTTAGTAATTCTGGGGATTATGCACATAAAAGCAACCAAACAGGAACCCAGATCATTAGGCATGTAGAAATGAAACAGTCTTTGTGTATCCTTTAGGAATTTCATTAGTTCAGGCTTGGATTGGTTTCTTTCAGGCATCATTCCTGTATAGTCAACAAAACCAGCCTATTAAATTTGATTTACTGCTCTCAGCTTTTGCTGGTAAGCATTTCAGCTCACACACAGTTTTATTGACAGCTCCGAAAAGTTGAAGTGAGCCAGTCTGGATACAATGGTCTGGTTTTGGTCAGGTTTTGGTGGTGTAATTCATTTATGAAGTTAAATTGATTGACCCCATAAGGTTTCAAAATGTATGACTCATGTCTGGAGAAGCTATCACAGCAATAAGTTTATATATTTAATGTTTGAGGATCCAAATGGTTGGGGATATTCTTTCATTTTCTTTTGTCTCTGAACTGGCAGCATGTAAAACATCTTCCTTCATCTCCCCCCTTTTTTTTTTCTTTTTTTATTTTTTTTTGTGGTTTCCCTTGCGAATTCCATCCTTTCCAATAATATTAAAGCTTTCTTTTGAGCAATGAAATAACATGTTCCATCAACAGTCATACTAATGAAGCCAAGTTGCCAACTTCTCTGTGTCCTTTCTTTCCATGCACTCCAATAACTCCAGCCCCACCAGAACAGCTGCACAATACAGCAGCTTTCTGGATGTCTCCTAATGTTGGCCAAGAGCCAGCCCCAGGCCTGAAAAAAACAACCCAAGAGCCAGCATTTGGTGTGGGTAAGTCTGAATTCACATCCATGCTGGATAAACGCAGTATGTGGGATACCTTCCCACCTCCTGTACCATGGACATGAGCTGGGGCTCCTGCTTAGCTGCCCTTTGAAAAGTATTTAGATACCAATTGTTGCTGAGGTTTGCGTCCTTCTTTCGGACTTTCTTGAAATGGGACAATGTGCTCAAAACTGAAGGGCTGAGGAAGAAAGATTTGACACGGGACTTGCAGGAAAAACAGCTCTGTGTCCTCGGTTCCTCAGGATTTCTGACAACAGCAGCGGGCAATGGACCAAATTGGAAATTAGTTCAGCAGAGTACTGTGGGACACAATTTGCTGGCAAAGGGCTCTTTAAATCAACAGTGAAATTTGATCTGAAGTGGCCTCGGTGCCAGTCTGAAGGAGTGCCAGCTGCAGTCAGTCCCAGTTACAGGCAGGCTTACTCAGAGCTGTGCCCATTATGACTCTTACTGGTGGTCAGACTTAGCCCCCTGGTAGTGCTGCCCTTGTTGAAACAGCCCCTTTCCCAGGGCTGACTGGAAAGTCTTGAAATGTCATGGATGAACAGAGTAGTGTCTTGCTTAGGTGTCAGAGAGCAATGGTTTACCAGGGGGAATTACTTTGTCTCCTTCTGTGATGTTCATCACACTGCCCTGTCTGGTTTTCCTTGACTTTTGCTCTATCTGAGGTGTGTGACCAGCTCGCCACCGACTAATAATGACTCACAGGCCATTGGAGACTGCCCTCTCCTTTCCAAACAGTATTTTTTTCTCTGTATCCCAGAATCCCTCACTTAATCTTGCTGATACTGTTCCTGCAACTACTGTCTCCAGTGTATCCCCAAGGGAGACTTTCTCTTCTTTTCTCTTGTCTCTGCTGTGGCACTTGTCTGGCCTGATCCTCCTAAAAATCTGTAGGACTTCTTGGGATATGATCCCATCTTGCCCTGTCTTTCCAGGCTTTTGTCCATTCTTGTGTAAAGCAGATTTTTATCCTGTGGTTGTTCCTTGACTGTTGCAGGACTGCAGCATCCCATGGCAGAGATTCTGTTCCCTCCAAAAGCTTCTCCTCTCTGGGTGCACTTAGATACTTTGCACGTGCAATTACTGCAGTGAGCACACAAAATATTTAAGTGGTATTTTGTATGTGCAGTTGTTATACACACTGCCCATAGCACAGACTGTAGGTAAGTTTGTAGAAAAGTATCACACAGGTGAGGAGCATCCAGGATCTCAGTCCTCCAGCTCTGAGTTTAGAAGCTTCTCCTGTTTGGGAGAAGATAGTTCTCAGCACTAGCAAATCACCCCCCCTCATCTCTGATCTCTGAGATGGCCAGTACATTATCCATTTGGAATTTTCATCCTTCTCCACCTTTGTTCATTCCAGTGATGTGGAAGTTGTTGAGTTAAACACAGCATAAGAGAAGCCTGATAAATGCCTAGACATTGTTGCACAGAAATGCACATAATGAATATCTTCCTTGAACAGACTCTCAATTAGATATGCCCCAGAGTTCTATCTTCCGTGTTTTTATTTGTATGGAAAATGGCCTAATTTAAGCTGATTGGGATCTAACAGGCCCGTGTGTGTCATTTAACAGCCTGGAATTCCTGTGCACTGCAGGGTACAGGGTAATTTATGGCGTTAGAGACCAGGGGGAAGGAGGAGAGTTAATATTCTGTGCCTCCTGCAAGGCAATCCACTTGTATTAATTGATGCCTCATCATAAATACTCCTATCGTGTATGATTTGCTTTCATTCTGAATGAAGTACACATCACTGATGGTATGTTGAAATAGCTGCAAAGAGAATACAGCATCCTTAACTGCTGGGCTTGATTCTAGCACTGCACAGAGCTCTCCATCCACCTCTTGTTTTATATTCATTGTTTCAAAGAAGAGTTAGCACAAAGAGAAGCTGTTGTGTGAGAGAGGACGAGTTATAACTTGGGCCTTGGAAAACTGGAGAGGTGGATGCAGTCAAATGCTTGACTTGCCTGTGGCCAGTGCCAGCAATGTCAGTGTTAATATCTGCTTGTGGCACCTTTGTACCATACACTGAGGATCTCATCACACATGACACATTAACCTGCACTTCCACAGGTGGTCAGTGACATCAGCCTGTGTTCTGAGGTATGAGCTGGGTATATACCCTGGTAAAGGCTGGGTAAAGCAAACACACCTCCTCCAGCAGGGCTCCCAAATGTCTTTGCCTCTGCACATTCTCCTTGACAAGAGCAGGAACTGTTATCATCATTAGTATGAGAAACAATTACTGGCT
>VYZR01045069.1:0-25602 GCA_013400675.1 Oxylabes madagascariensis
CACCCTGCTGTGTTTAGTCCTTGGCTGGGATGTCCCCCATGGGTGCAGCACACGCCTGGGCTCCCCTGCTGCTGCTAACGAGGGAAGAGCCCTGCTCCCTGTGCCTGCTTTACTGGCTGTGACAACACAAGCTCTTTAAGTGGAATTAAAAGACCTCCCTGCCCTTAATATGCGTGAGAACAAAATGACTTTCTTCAGCAAGATACTCTCATTTTGTGAAACTTCAAAGCAAGCTCCAACTCCCTGTTTCTTGAAGAATAACCCAGTTTGAGGAGTATAATACTAATAAATGCATTAGAACTATTTTTAAGTAAGCAAAGACTGGATGATAGTCATCCAAATTAATGAAGGGTATGAACCTAAAATTGATTATGTAAACTGCATTAAATCCCTGCGCAGATTTAATGATTTAAATTCAAATTTAATTTAGATTTAACTCAAACACTAACTTGAATTAAAACCACTTTAATTCTGAATGAGAGTGCCCAGAATGGGCTTTAGTATAGGTTAAAAAATCTGCTCTGTGCAAAGATTTTCTTAAACTGCGTTATTTTTTCTTAATGCCATTAAGTCAGTCGTCAGTAGATTGAATACAGTGGGCTCTGAGAGAGAGCCTGTGCTTGGAAGTAGAGCATGACTCACCAAAATGCATAAGCAGCCCCCAGCTATAAGTATAGGAGAAAACTCGCATTTTTCTGGCTAATTAAATCCCTAAAGGAGAGCTTAGTCTTGCACTTTTCAAAAGAAGAGGAATTCCTTTCTCTGATGTCCAGGACAGTGGGCTGGGGCCTTGGATCTTCCCCTTTTATCCACACTCTGTCCCCCAGGAACAGAGCTGGAAGGGAAAGGAAGTCCCATGTTCCTGACTCCTGTTATTGGAGTTCATAAAAGCCCAAAATCTAAAGGGAAACTGGACTGTTGAAAATGAGATGGAAGCTCCACACTTTTCTCATGCTCACCTGTGGGTCTCACAGGTGTCCACCCCACCCCAGGAGCCTCGCTGGGGCACAGCAGAAGGGGCAGCAGAGCCAAGCAGGGCAGGGACAGGAGGTGCAGGGGTCCTGGGTTAAGGGGTGAAGCTGAGCTCAGGGAGCAAGGGAGCTGTGGGGGGTGTGTGTGTTAGTTTTTCCTCATTTCTCACAATTCTGCTCTATTTTTACTTGGCAATAAATCAGATTAATCTTCCCTGAGTGAAGACTTTTTACCTGTGACGGCAGCTGGGAAGGGATCTCCCTCCTTCACCTTGAGCCATGATCTTTTCCATTCTATTCCCTGTCGAGGAGGGGGCGTGACAGTGGCTGGCCCGGGCCACTGCTGAGCCTCACCTTGGTCAGGTCAGAGCAGGTCTGAGGAAAGCTGTGAAAGAAAACTGGTGGTGGTTAAACACCCCCAGCCCTCACACAGGCAAGGAGTGCTCTGGTGGTCACCTGGAACACCCTGCTGAGGCAGCTGGGGGGTTGGTTATGCACACCTGAGTGCCCTGCCTCGCTGCTGGGGTCACTGGTGCCCCCCATCCCTGTTCCAGCACTTGTCCCCCTCGGCTGAGTGCAGTCACAATGGCAATGGCAGCAGGGGGTGGGAAATGCCTCTCTCAGTCACAAGCTCAGTCCTCTTGGGTGGCTGGGGATGGGACAGCTTCCCCTCTTCCATGCAAAGGATTTTGCTGGAGATAGGGCTTGGATTCGTGAGGCCAGAAGAGAGGCTGGCTCTCTTTGCAAGCTCCCTGCCCTCAGCAGGATGGGTTTCCCTTTAAGGAGGCACACGGTGTGCTCCAGCTTAATGGTACGTGTTAAGCAAGAACATCTGCTTATGAAGAGATAGATATGCTGAAACATTTACTGATGTTTTGCTTCCTCCCCTTGTGTCACCTGAAATCTATCATCTCACTATGGCATCCCAGCACAGTCCTGCTTGCAAATCTCGGGAAGCAGGGCAGCGGTGCACAGCCTTTAGAAAATGATTTGTGGTCTGTCAGGCTCACGTCTAAACATGGGCACCGACTCAGATGTGTTACCTATAAATCTGTTCATCAGCAGCTGAGGAACATATGTGCCTCCTCTTCCTTAAACATAAAAACATTAATTACATTATATTGTACCACGGTAATGGGCAACATAGTGACAGAAGCTTGCCAAAGCTTTAATTTTAACCATAAATCTGGTGGTCTGGAATGGTGATTCAAGCTGCTTTAAGAGATGGAGATAAAGCTGAAGTCAGGTGTGTAGGAACAGGATTTGGTGGGGGTGGAGAGGAAAATTAGCATAGACTGGCTGAAATACTTGAAAATGAAGTAGTAAAACTACAGTCCTCCCTGGACTAGGGTCAGGAGAGAACAAATTGCAATTCACTAACAGATCCTCTTCTGACTTTCTGCAATAGTTGGGGGATAAAAATTTCTTCTCTCCTACTGCTGGATCCTGGCTTCCTACTGTTTGGTTTTGCTGTCCCTCTTTTTTTCTTCCCTGGTGTAATCATCTAAGCACAGAGGGAATACTGAACAAGCAGCCCTCGGTGTCCGTTTGCTGGCTGGATTTTCATTTTAAATAGAGCCGATCAGGAGAAAAGATGAGGCACAGCAGGCAGCTTGCACTGTCCTTTGTGTCTGGATAAAAGCAACGAGAAGGAACATCCAGATTATTTATCAACAGAAGCAGGAGGAATATGGAAATCTGTGTGTACCATTAAACATGAAAGGCACCAGGAATAGGTTCTCCCATTGCGTGAGGTGCTGTACCATCGACTGTTCAAGGGGTTTATCAGACAGAGCAGTCCTGCTGCTTTGGGAAAGAGCTGAAGGCTCTGTGCCCCTGCCTGCCCCACGCCTGCCCCGCTGCCCGCCCCACACCTGCTCCTCCCAGCCCTGGCTGGGTCCTGCCTGGCTGCCCCGAGCAGCTGATGCCCACAAAATCAGGGCAAAGATGTGCAGCAGAGATTTCTGCTGCAGTTGCCCCAGTCTGCCTTGTTACACCCCAGGGGAAAGGGCAATACCTCCTCTTTCCGAAATTTGTGTGGATTCCCTCTGAACCCCCTGCTTTCACCTTAGGATTTGACTGCAGATTTTCAGAGCCATCTGGGCATGCACAGGTTGCAAATCTAAAAGGTTGCAAATCTAAAACAATGCAGCAAACTGCATCAGATGAGGGAGTTGATTTCGGTACTAGGTCCTGAAAAGCTTTTCTTCCCTGACTGCTTGTGTCCACTCTTTTAAGAAGGAGGAAATTACACTGGAGGTGGGGCTCTGCTGAAAGGAAATCTACACTTTTCTCTTCTTTTATGATTATTTAATTCTTTTTTTGTTTATACCAAATTCATCTCCACAAGGGTTGTAAATACTCCATCTTTTCCATGCTGCTTCTCCCTTCTGACATGAAAAGCTTTCAGAAACTCAGTATTTGAGCTACAGATGTGTTTGCCCTGACTGAGCAGTGCTTTAATTCATCTCAGTCCAGCTTCAACAGGCCATGTTATCACTACTATTAAAGAGCAAAAAGCTGGACTACCATCCACAAATAATCAGGCCAGAATTTCAGAGGTCCCAAATAATATGTGGTTGTTTAGAAATTCGGTAAAGTCCATGACTTTTTTGTTGTTTCCCTAGGCAGGAATCACCACATGGAAAATGCTTTCCATCTACCCCTTGGCTAAAGGAACTTAACTGGCTGCCAGATGTATGAGCCTGGAGGAGAGAGAGCAGCAGCAGAAGATGGGAACTCATCTGACACAGAATCCAGGCTGGGGTGCAGGGCAGAGCTGCAGCTGCTGTGGGGGGCGTTTCTGCCCTGTCAGAGCAGCACAGGATGTATCTATCATAGAGGAGAACTCTGAATATTCACTGTGCACTGGACAGCAATATTTCATTTCATGCATCATTAAGAACCTGCATTGATTCCAAGTAGTCATATAACCTCGTCCTGCACTTGCTTGAAAGCAAAAGGGGGAGGAAAAAAATGTCCCCTTCCCAAGTCACTGGATAACTTTAAAGCTTGGGTACTTGAAGAAATGTTATTTCTTAGTGTCATCTCTGCTGGGGACCAGGATGCTTGTGCAGTACCCCATGAGCTGGAAACCAGCAAGGACTCCAGGGAGGGTTTTGGTTTCAGTGTAACATTGGTTTGCCTAGCACACATCCACTGTGCCTCATCTCCCTGTCAGTGGTTTGATTTGGAGTAACTTTCAGTTCAAATATAATAAAAAGAGAGGAAATAGAAGAGAATAAACTGGCACAGTAGCTGGTGTTGGTCTCTGCAGCCAGCTGAGCTGGCTGGGAAGCACATGCTCCTGAGAAGAGCTTCTGGTGCTCTCTGGTGGGATCCTGTAAAGCAGAATATCAGCTTAAAATAAAACAACACCTTAGTATGTTTCACTTTGAAGCTATTTGGTGGATTTCACTCAATTTGCTATTGGTGCCTAGAGCTGTAGCTGAATTTGGGGCCCAGATTTAGGCTCAGAACTGTGAAAGCACTCAGTGATACTGAGGCTGAGTTGTCCAACACTAACACTCCCCTGCTGGAGGAGGCAGAGTGCTTGTGAAGAACAGGAGAGGTGTTGGATAGTGGAACCCTCCCCAGGCTGGAGCACATCAGGTGGACCATGGCCTCTCCAAGAGTTCTGTCTGGACTGTGATGGGGTTGTTGGCCCCATTGCGAACTCAGTTTAGGGTGAAAAGATCCCAAGCAGGATTATCTGGGAAGGCTCAATCAGCTCTGACTGGATCCTTCCTACGGCCATCGCTCATTTCTAGCCACAGTTTTTGGCAGGTTATTAATGTTTTTAACTGAATTTTCCACGGATCACACACACTTGTTGTCACTGTTGAGCATCAAACAATGACACAGACTCTCGATCAGAAGGCTAGAAAATGAATCTTTGTTTTTGAGATGTGACGCTCTTATATAGTATTTTACACAGACCAATTTGGCTGGTGAAACAAAGGCAAACCCCTTCAATCACATTGGTTAAAACAGATGTTCATCAAGAAACCTCTCCTGTGAGAAAGAATGGATAAACATAGGTACAGTTACAGAAACATCTCTCTTGTTTACAGAATTTTTCCTGGGAAACGAATTTCCCAAAAACAAACACATTAAACCAGGACTACAACTTGTCATTCTCAAAGGGAGGCTGAAAATGTTTATCAGTCAGAGGAAGGAGCCCCTAAGACTGAAAGTGGACATTTAAGAGGAATGTTGCTGCTAGCTCATACTTACAGTCCCTCCCCCTCAAGGAAAGGGAAAGGGGAAAAAAGATGAAAGTGTAGCTGGCATTAGCACCAGCTGCTCTTACTGACATCCATCTTCTCAGTAAAAAACTCTTTGAAGGTTTATTACCTGCCTTCAACAGGAGAAGCTGCCTCCCAGCCACTAATCTGTACATCAGCATGTCCCAGCATGTAAGGTAATGCACTACTGAAAATAGTATCAATTTCATATATTATTTGCTTTTTGAATGAGACATACCCTCCATAAGGTATATGGACTGTCAGGGACTCTCACCTTCCATAAAAAGGCATTATTTGATGTACATGACATAGTCCAGGGTAGAATAAGAGTTTTGCATTAATTTCTGACTTTAACAAAAAACCCATTTTTCTTGTATTTCAGTCTCTCATTGCCATTGTTTGACATTTTTTTATTCTCTCTGTATCTTCAGATCCCACAGCATCTGGTGGCAAATCAAACACGGTGAAATGTTGGTTTTGAGCTTAGTAATATTTTCCAAGTCATTTATTTACCAAATGCTCTTGGTGGAAGTGCTTTGTTCTGTGTGTTAACAGGTGGAATGTTCTCAGTGTGAATGCATGGGTAATCGAAGCAGAGCAAGCCTCTCAGGGTGGTGTGTTCAAGTTGGAAAGGTTCTCAGTGACTCAGAGGCTTCATGCTTGTCTGAGTTTCCTGGCCACTCCTCCCAAACACAAGCATGGATTTGGCTATCACATTTCTTTAGCTGTTATTTGGTTTTCTGTACCTGTTTTATTTATATTGCAGAGAAGTGGTGGCTCTTATCAGGGAGAACAGTGAATGGACTTATCCAGTACAAACCTTCAGCTGAAAGGTCAAGGTTTGGATAGAAAGTGTCCTCCTCATCTTCAGACCTTGGCACTCTGTGCTCTCTCCTTGGCAGGCTGAGCTTATCTTTGGAGCTTGACAGATGTATCTTGTTCTCCAGGTGTTTACTCATATTCCCCCAAACAGAACAGAAGCAGCAGTAAAATGTCCAAATACTGTTCTATAGATTGTCTTTGGATCACAGCTCAGTCTAACATTAGTTATCTGAATTCTAAAGGAAAAAGGAAATGAATAAAGAAATATTATAAGTAAAGTAGCCTTAAAAAAAAATAATTGAAAAACCACATCTTTCTTTCAAAGATTTTTTTTTTTTTAATCAGATTTCTTTTTCTTAGAATTTCTACAGAATTATGGTGTTACCCTTCATCACCTCTGTGGCACCAAAACATAAGGAGTCATTGCAATATGATACCATTCATTAAAAAAAAAGCATTAGAAATATATCTCTGTTAATCAACAAAAGACAAACTCATTATAATGGTATCAGACTACCCAAAATCATAACCCTTCTAATGTAAGAGCATTGAGTAAATTCAAACTGTAAACTTAGACATGGAAGTTGTTTGGGGTTTTTTTTTTTTTTCAATCCACCAAACAACAGGAGCAGATGTAGATTATTTTTTGGATAAGACATCCCTCTTTTGGAATGATTTCACATGCTAACTTTGCTTGGGAACTGCTCCTGTTGGTGACCATGTGTTCAGCACATCTGCTTTGGCTTGTTGTTTTCTCTGAGACTGACAATATTGTGGCAAGGCGTCAGAGTGAATTGAGGTGAAGGAAAGGAAAAGGAAAATTAACATGAAAGAGCTGCATTGCAAGTTCAAATGAACCCTGAGAGACTTTCCATGCCTTGATCCTCCATGTGTGTATCAGGGTAGGTGTAGAGGGATTTGGAGAGGTGGGAGGAACTGACAGACTTGAAGTAATACCTGGGCTTGTCTTGTCACAGTCAAAAACTGAGCCCAATCAAACACACCGGGAGGACATTTCTGATTTTTAGCCCACGGGAGAGGATGCCTTCAAAAAGTTGGGAAAATCCTGCCAATGACTCATAAAGGTTGGTTTCACTGCTCACTGCATAATGCACTCATTCATCAAACCAAAAGGATTTCAATCAATAGTGTCAAACTAAAAAGTTATGTATTATATACACATGCACCCATATGTGCACTTAGTTATGCACAACCTGTGTGACGGCTATCATCAAATAAATCACAGAGCTGGCTTCCAAACTGAATTTACCAAAACTCCTTCTCTTTACCTGTCTCTTATTTGCACTGAGGTTCACACATACATCCAGTGGCTTTTATCTTCTTCAAGCATGTTCCCTTTCCCTTTCCCTTTCCCTTTCCCTTTCCCATCCCCTCCCTTCCATGCTGACTTCCCACAGTGTCACTTGGTGCCTCCTGCCACTTGGTCTGTGCAGTCATGTCCCTGTGGCATCACTCTCTAGAGGTACATGACAGAAGAGCAGGCTAAGAATGGCTTTTAAAACAGACCAGTGGTGCAGATGAGGATTGAGCAAAGCATTTGCTGGTCAGGTTGAAATTTCACTCATATGAAGCATTTTATATGGGAACCACAAAGAATCTTGCAAGATAGATATATAAAACCATAAAAAGACA
Source organism: Oxylabes madagascariensis (assembly GCA_013400675.1). Taxonomy (NCBI): domain Eukaryota; kingdom Metazoa; phylum Chordata; class Aves; order Passeriformes; family Timaliidae; genus Oxylabes; species Oxylabes madagascariensis. The sequence goes on from VYZR01045069.1 coordinate 7,694, forward strand.
TAAGAGTTGAAGGGATTTTTTTTTTAATATGCACAAAATAGAGCAGTAAATCATGTAGTAAAGATTTCATTTGACATGGGATGTGCACTGTAGTGCTTAGTCTAGAAAAGTATTTATATACAGATTTTAAATATAAGGATGTGAATAGGCTCAGTGGAGTTAATGTCAGAACTCTGTTGGTGTGGGGATGGATGTACTGAACATTCTTCAGGATGAGTACTCTCCTTTTCCTTATGGGCTTGGGCTGAGTGAGGCAGGCTCGGCTCAGCCTCCCTGTGCTCTGTGGGTGTGCACTTTGACTGCTCTGATGTCCATGTCTGTTTTCTGAATTGCCAACCCAGGCATCTCACCCAGTAGCCACAATTCCTGCTGTTCTCCAAGGAGTGGCAGGGTGTTACAAACCATCTGACATTAGAGGGGGCAGGGTTACCAAGATACCCTGTTGTGGTCACCACAGAATGAACGAAGTTTTAACTGGGTAATTACTTTAATTGTTCTTACTAAACAGGAAGATTAAAGTCCTGCTCTTTCCTGCAGCTCTGGCCTAAGCCTTGGTTTTTTGTCCATTAATTTAGGTGTGTCTGTAGGGACAGTTTCTCTCACCTTTCCTCCTACAGCTTGTCTTCCTTTTCAGAGCTTGTTCCCAGTCTCCACTCAGCAATCAAGTACCAAATATTGAGACAGCATTTTTCAGATTACAGCCTGGACACTTTGGTAGGCTTTTGGCAAAACCAGAGTGCATGAACACTCAGAGGCTTAGGAGCCCTGTTTTCTGGAGTATTTAGTTACTAGAAAACCTAATCCTTGCCTGCTTATTCTACTTTTGAGAGACACAGTCAACATTTTTCTGCTAAATGAGTTGAGTACTTTATAATATCAAAGAATTTGTGCCAGGGTTGACCTTACTGTGACTGGAGTTCCCTCCTTGGCGAAGGTTGAAAGCGGCATGGGCAGGCACAGATGGGAGAGGTTTATTGCAGGTATGGGAACCCAGCTGATGAACTGCAGTGCTAGGTGAGGTATTTTATTCAGCATTTAGCTTTGCCTCGCATGTCTGCAGCCTATTAATCCATTCCCAGGAGACCTATTGTAATTTTCCAGACACTTGAAAATTTTCAAGCAGATGTCACTTTAAACAAAACCAAAAAACTTGGAGAGGTATCTGCTGATTCTTTCCGGTGTCTGCAAGCAGTAATTTTTACACTAAAGTAGTTCATTCTTAAAGTAAGAGAGGGACAGGCTGCAATATCTGACTGGCAACAATATTCTTTACATTTGAAAATGGAAATGTGGAAAAGGGGTGCCTGTTATGTTGGGGAAGGAAAATTTGGGAGTGAGCCCTTGGTTTTAATCCTGAAAAGGTCTGGAATAGTCAGCTTCAAACTGGGATGTGTCTTGATAGGAGAAACCTTTACATAAGCCTTTCTTTGAGCCTCACTCAGGCAGATAATGAAATTATCTGGAAGCCGAATAAGGAAATATACTTAGGAAAACACCAGTGCCAAAAGCTTTGCTAAGTGACATTTAAGTAGGGAGCTTGTCAGCAGGTGGCTCACACCTGAGGAATTTGAAAGCTTTATTGTCATAGTATGGTTATAACCTCCCCTTTGCCCAACTCCATACAATGATGTTTGAAACTGGATAATCAATGTATCCCCCTCCTTTGCAAGCTCATAGATTTCCAGCACACACCCAGTTTTCTGCACTGTTTGAAGACAACCACAGAGGTAACAGCATTGAGGTGAGTTCCCAAGGTTTTTATAACCTACACTTATGGGTGACAGACGAAAACACTCATTTTTCCAGTTACCTCACTTGCAGCTGTTTCTGTGGGAAGGTCCAGGATGCTGATTGCTCAGTGTGGTGAGAGCTGCTGGGAAGCTGAGGTGATGCTGTCCAGCAGCTCTCCTTGTCCTCCTGAGCAACATCAGGGCAGAAGTGGGAGGGCTGAACAAGCGCACAGCAAACCTGACACCTCTAGCTCAGCCAACTCCAGACTGGTCCATTAAAGCTGCTCAGGAGGGTGTTCCTGCATCCCTTGTGTCAGAAGAAGAGAGGAGCATTAGCAGAACTCGTTTTCTGTCTCTGCCACTCAACAGTTAACCAAACAAGAGCACGTGTGAAAGCTGGACGCCCGAGCCGCTCCCCGAGTGCCGAGGTGGTGAAGTATTAAGAACTTTGCTGGCTCAGTCAGGTCACTTCGTGAGCATCAGAAAATCAGGCAGTGGACTGTGTTACCCATCTGTCAGGAAAGCTACTAAACAGCTTTCAATTAATTATTTTTAGGAGGAATGCAGATTGTCTTTGCCTGGGACAGGGCTGCTGCAGGCCAGAGTCTGTGCTCCATAGAGCAGCGCTGTTCCAGCGCAGTCAGTGCAACTTTGGCAGCCTCTGGCAGCTGAGGTACAGCCTGTGCTAATCTTGCTTAAGCCTTGTACAACAAAATGCTTCAAGACATGATGAGTGTTAGGTTTCTTGGTAGTTCCAGGTAATAATGAGATTCTGCTTGAACTGGGTAACTCTTGCTGTTTGAGTCTTCATCAGCAAACTTGTGACTGTTCCAGCTGAGCAAGTTGTGTATTTAATGCCTTTTTCCTCTGAGCCAGAGGAAATGGTTTGCAAGAGTTATAGAGATGAAAATCATGGACATAGGTTTAATGTGTAAAATCAAACCATGTATCTATGAACATGTGAGAAGACATTGAGAGGAAATACTCATTGCACAGAGCACCGCACGTGCAAGGCAAGCTCGTGCAACGCCACCTGATTTATGGCAGGAGCTTCCCAAGACAAGAAGTTTTCAAGGTTCTCTTTCCTTGCACTGTCATTCCCAACCCCTCCCTTGCACATAGACAGGCCAATTACAGGGAGAGCTCAGAAGTTTCTGTCACAACTCCAGCAGTTTCTCAAAACAAGTATCAGCTTAAAAAAGCATAGGAGGTTGAAACTGAAGAAAGCCACGGGGATATAGCTGGAGGGGGAAAAGGGAGGGAACATCAGTTGTCGACTTCCAAAGCAATTGTGGATATGGATTGCATGGAAGGCTTCTCATCAGCAGGGAGTCTGACAGGTCTATCAGGGGAGAGTTCATCTACTTCTGTAATAGTAGTTATTTGAACAACTAGAGATCGATATAGTTTCTAGGGGAGATGCTGCTATTTATTGGGAAATAAGAGAGAAAGTTTCCTCTCTGTTTCTACAGTAACCAGCATCAGGAGGACTGTGCACGTGTTTCCTGGTTGGGGTTCAAGCCTGGATGGCTCCAGAGCCATGGCAGGCTGTGTGTGCCTCCTACAGACCCCAGGGCTTTGCCTCCGACTCCTCAGAGCTCAGGGGGTCACACCGTGGGCAGTGGAGGGATGGGCTAGCACCTGGAGGAGGACACTTCTGAAATAAAATTCAGCTCTGAATTTGCAAGTGCCTCTGATGGGGTGTTTGGCCATGGCTGTCTGTGAGTGAATCTTGCAGCCTCTGCTGCTTCCTGGCTCTGTGGAACAGCCCTGTGTGCAGGAGCAGTGCGTTCCGAGCCCAGGAGGCACTCAGAGCTCAAGGCCAGCAGCTCATTCCTCTGCAGAAAGCAGAAATATCCCGGTAGGTGGAGGGGTGAATGTCCTTGAACAAGGGAGCCCATCTCACTCGTGTTGTGTGACACCCCAGGGTCTGTCACCCTGCAGAAAGGGGGATGTGCAGGGCACTGCTGCCCTCCAGCCCCTCATCCCACAGGTACCCATCACTTTAAAACAACACACTGAGCATGTGGGCACTTCAGGGTCTGATTAAGTCATGATTAGGGAAACAGTAAATGCTTCTGCAAGATGCATCATCAAAGCCGGGCAGGAACACTTCTACTCTGCTAGCAAACATACCTGCAATATCTTTACCTTAAATGAGCTATAAAGTTGTCTGCCTCCCCTTCACTGTTTACTCTGTGTTCCCGTTTTCTGCTCATGCTGCAGTATTTTGCTCCTTAAGAGGTGTGTGTGATAAGCTCATGAATAACAAATGAGGATTTATGTTTGTGGATTGTGAAATGATATTAACGTGACTATTACTTTTAATCTTTGCTTTTGAATGATGTATTGAGCTGCAGGTAATCCCAGAGGGATATTATTAGGGTCTGAGTATTGAAAATGTCTCCTTCTTTTGTCTTCCCTCCTATTAAGCGTGGAATTGAATGTAAAAAAGTGAAGGAAGTAGGACAAACATAGGGTCTCTGATTTAATGCCTTATTTCATAGTCTTAGACCACTACCAGCTGTATCTTCTAAGGGTAGGGGGAGGAGGGAGAAAAAAGATGAGAAGTTCTGAAATTCTAAACAAGATACCTTTTTTGAGAGAAATTACAAAAGCCTCTCCATGCTAAATCTTGATCTACAGTAATGAACACTGAAATTTACTGTTTCCAAGAAACTTTCATTCACTTAAAAACCCAAATCTTCCTTACTGTTTGGGAAGAAACAAATGCATTTTTTCTGCAGCTTCTGATTTCCAGAACTGGGAACTGTACTGAATTTTGCAGTCCAACATTTGCAATACGAGTAGACAAAAGCAAAATGTTTGCAATTCTATTGGAACAAAATTGAATAGACTGTCTCTTCAAATTTACCCTTTTTCAGCTGACGGTGATAGGATGCTATTTCTTTAAGGGGATAGTTGTCTGAAAATGTTCTGCAGGACTGTAAATATGACAGTAAAAATGTGATGTCTGGGATGTTTTCATGCAAATATCCCCCCTCCCTGCATATATATTTGTAAGTAAACAGAAGATCCTGCTATCTCTTTAAAGCTACTGTTCATTTCACAACATCACCAAATGTTGGTTATTATATTTACATATCAGTAATACTGCTGGTAACTTACATTCCTACATTATTTTTGTACCTCTGACAGTAGAACTGGCTAGACAGTAAAAGAAACTTGGGGTAGGAAGGAGAAATTCTTGGTACTATTTAAAATCTCATTTCTTATTCAGATGCACTTCTAATAAACATATTTCCATGATACCCATCAGAACCAACTCTGTCCAGCCTGCAGGGGTGTTTCAAACATCCTAGGAATTGTACCTGGGGTTTGCACTGGAGCTTCTGTAGGCAGCAGTAGATGTGCCCCAGGGAGCAGGGCTGCTCCCAGAGAGGGACAGGAGGAGGGTGGCTGCTCCTGGACGAGGACAGGAGCAGGGTGACTGCTCTGCTCTGTGGAAAGGAGACAGGAAAGAATTGCTCCCACATGCTGAGTCGTGCCAGAAAAGAAGGAACTTTATTTACATCTTTGACATTTTATAGAATTCCAAAGGTGACAGTGGATTGGAGGGTGGAGCTGCCACCCCTCCAACACACTGGTCAGACCAACAGTCTGTCAGCTCTCTCCTCCTCCATGAGAATATGAAAACAAACCATTTGTTGATAGTTAAAGTGTGGGAAAAGTCTTGATACATAAAGAAAACCATTTTCTCAGAAAGGCTGCGTGGGCAACACTGCTCTGCACTGCTGGGACTGACACAGGGCTGGGGAGAGCCAGCTGCAGAGGAGAACAGAGTGGCCAGTGTGGGTTTAACCCCCATCTCTTCCAGAGGCCACTGCTGTCCAGTCTGTGTCACAGCAGCTCCCTGTGGGCCGTAGGACTTGTCAGGACAACTCCCCTGAGGGACTGGAAGGTTCCCATCTTGTCTGGGAGATGCTGGGTGCAGGAAAGCCTTCTGCAGGACTGGGGGCCACCGAGCCACAGCGTGCTATGTCACTGCTCTTATCCCCACTGAGGGCAGGAATGCAGAGATGTCCCCAGGCACTGCTGGCATCAGCTCCTTGCCTTGCCCAGGGTCACTCTGCTAAAGCCCCCAGCACTGCAGGAAGGCTGGGCATGGGCTCCTGCCTCCCCTCCTGAGGGGTCCTCTAGCAAAAACCCCGCAGGTAGCTCAGCTGAAGGTAATGCAGGTTTACAAAAAATGGAATGAAAAGCCTACAGGGCTTGGTAAGCTTGCAGTGGGTGGGAATTTAAATGTGGTCCCTGCAATGGGGCTGAGCAGAAATGAAAATCTGTGGCCCCAGGCTGCCTGGGGAGGAGCAGGGTGCCCTTCCAGGAGCAGAGTGACTGCAGGGCTGCAGCCCTCGTGTACTCACAGCTCAGGCCAGTCAGGGTGCATAAGGGGTGAAGGTTAGGTCCCTTTTCTCCTTTCTAACCTTTACTCTGGGAGACATTTTAAATTTCAATGGGAATCCTTATTCCTAAAGCTCAGACAGTACTGTCCTTGAAAGCTGGTAGACCTAATTATGAGAGGCTTAGAGGGATGGTGAATAGATCATCTTCGCTTCTTGAGTTAATCTTGATATATAATGCATGGCAAATATTGTCTTGTTTCTTTTAAAAACCGTCAGTGAGAGGAAATTCCAGAGACGGGAAATGCAATCTTTCAAAGGATTAAGAGAGAACTAACTAACATGAACCAGATCATTAGCTTTGTATTTTCTGTTCCACCTTCTGATGCCCATATTTCACTCATGAGGATGAGTTGGAATGACTCCAAAAACTAAGTGGAAATTAATTTCTCAAAGACTGATCTGAAAGTTAAAATGCATTTCAAAATCACTTGCTTTACAGATCCCATCCATTTGCCCTGAAGAAAGAAAAAAATAATGCTTTATGTAGCAACACAAAGTACAAGTTGAAATGGATGTGGGTGAGGCACTGCAGGAGGCTCGGGGGGAGGCAGGGCTGCAGTGAAATGGCACATCAGCCACTGGGAAGGTGTTTAACAGGCTTGAAAGAGATGCTTAAAGCAGAGGTTTTTTAAAAGAAGCTGGGAGGATGATGCAAGGAGGATTGTACACACTGTAATTTCCCCTGAAATTTTAAGATATCAGAATTAGGTTTTTGAGACACCCCCTATATTATGAAACCTACATTACAGAAAAATCAGAAAAAACCCCAACATTATATTCTCTAATACACACAATTTAAGAAGCTATTTTCAAATTGAGACTATCACTGATAAAATGTTAAAATTCTTTTCTTCCCCTAAAGCATGATTTTTATGATACATAAATTGTAATCTTTCTAAAACAGTAAACCTGTGGAAGGTTTAATTACTGCAGGATTAATTTTTTTGTGACAAAAAAACTGCTTTGCAGAAGGTTCCATGGAGCTCTTTTGCAACTGGCTTTAACATGAGCAATTTCCATTGCTAACAAAAAAAGAGAGAGGTAATTAATTGGGTGTTCTACTCTGTTAGAAAGATTCTCTTCTGAACATATTTGAGCTCCAAACAAACACAGCAGAACTGGGAAAAAAGTAGGGCTGTTGTGAGGCTTGATTTGAGGCTCAGCCTCAAATAATGTCCCTCATTTTAAGGCTGAGAAAAAAAGGGTAAAACACTGGTGCTTTGAGTTATGTAGGCACTTCAGATCTTTGCTGAACTATGACATGAGCCTAATGATGATAAATATTGTGCAAGTGATTAAAGCACGCTCGCATAGAAATGCATTTGTATTATTAATATTAGATAATTAAGGCCCTTGCATTCTTCCCAGCTATCATTACAGATAGGTAAGAGAATCGCAGTGACATTGATACCTTCATTTCCAGAAGTGCTGAAAACCCCTTTTCTGCCACATTTTTCCGTGTGCCATGATTACATTTAGCATCTCCAGACAGTCACAGGGCAGCAGAACAGTGTCATAAGTCAGCTGGCTTCATATCTATCCTGCAGATCAGTTTGGAAGGGATTTCTCTTGGCATAGCACAGGGAAGAAAGGATCAAGTACTGCAAATAAGGTATGAATCATTTAATCCTGACACTTTGTACTGTGATTCACATTGCAAGTGAAAGTGTGCCTTGGGGTAAATAAAATGCTGACTCTGCAGGAGGAAGTGTCAAAATCAGTGTGGATTTTAATAGCACTGGATGTTAGCACTGACATTTCAGCATGACTGACTTGGGAGATGAGTTACCACGTGCCAATCTAACTGAGAAAAATGCCCACTAAATCAGAGCTAAAGACTGAGTGGGAGTGACTGGTTCCTTCCTGCTCTGGGGAAGCACCAGAGAGCAAGAAGGCAAGCTGGCCAAACTCCCTGGAGAAATTCTTTGCACCAGTGTAGAACTGAGGTTTCCAGAGCTGCTGTGGAAACTTTTTTCTTAAGGTTTAACCCAATTTGAAAAATAAAATGCATTGCTCATGAAAACCTCTCCTTTTTTTCAGCCTTCAAATGGGTGTTTTCATCCTGTTCAACCTACTTGCACTGAGTTAAAGCAATAATTGCTGATGCTGCTTTTGGTTCAGTGTTATTCTGGACAAATTATGGCAATTATCTACATCACAAATATATGTAAAACTCTCTGATACTCTCTGTAATTGGCCTTGAAGTTCAAATGTCTGATGTTTAATATGACCAATCCCATTAAGTATTGTTCCAAGTAAAGTCAATGGCAAAAGTCCCAGTGACCTCAGTGATGAAGATTCACACCCTTAGATTTGGTTCATCTTAGTTCAGAGGGAGATTTTGTTTTCTTTTAATTCACTAGGTGGTAGCAGTGTACAAATTGTGTTGTGTGGGTTTAGGGATTTTTTTTTCCTAGTTCTAATCAGACTTGCTTCAGGACTTTCCTTCAATTCCCAACCCATCATTTCTTAGTCTTGCACTGAGTTCTTGAGGGGAAAGGAGACAAAAGGTTTTAAACACCCTTCTGAAGGGATGCCAAAACTTGTGCCATCCTGCAGATGTTTTCTTGTGATGGCAGAAGTCACACTGTGTTGGAAGAGAACAGCTACTGCTGGTCAGAGAATGACATCAATATCTGAGGCTGAGCTTAAACACTTTCATCCAGCCAACATATGCGAAAAGAAGAGCAAGACATTAAATCTCCACTAGTTCTGTATCCCTTCCACCAGTTTTCACTGCATTCCCTGCGATGTGTCAGGCAATGTGATTAAATGAATGTCCATTATTATTGCAGTCAGTCCTGGGAAAGTCAATGTGTTCAGCAAGGGGCAGTCTAGCTGAAAATAGGCAAGAGAACTTGGGCTTCCAAACTACTAATCTAGGTAGGGTTCTTGCTGAGTGTAATCCATATTTTTCAGCAGTGGCTGTGCAGATTAATGAGAAGCTGTCATTTGAAACAGATGTTGCTGTTTTGTTCACTTTTATCGTGCCTAATACACTGCACATTCTGGGATTAACCTCCTGATCTACATGCTGCTACATGAACATTAACCATTTCTTGGGAGAGAGGAAGGAAGGATTAAAAAACCCCCGTGCGCAGTCTTTCTCAGGAACAAAATTGTTTTCAGCCAGCCAGGTATGACCTGTGACATTTCACTCCCACCACAACCATGCCCTGTCTGTTCAGTGACGATGGCCAGCCCTGGGTGGTGCTCTGAGGGAGCTGGTGACACAAACGTGCCACTGCAGGGGCTCCTCCCTGCCAAAGTGCTCCTCAGCATCTCTCCAGAGATGTGTCCCCCTGGCTCCTCAGCTACCACTGCTCACCCCTTCTTTCACAGCTTGCTCTACTGCTCAGGATCTGCTGGGGGCTGGGGTTTATTACAGTACCAGGTTCACCCAAAAACTAACTCCAGAGAAGGTGCTGTGCTGTTGTGCATTGCCTCAGTTTGGGATCACAGTTTATCAAGCACACAGGGCTTCTCTCCAGGCTTGTCTGGTCCTGCCTCTCTGTGTCTGAACAACCCTGGTCAAGCAAGCTGAGTGTCTCACCTAGGGCAGCAACTTGAAACTAGATCAGCATTCAAAAAAAAAAGTGCAGCTCTGCATTTCATCCCTAATGTTCTACTGCAATAGATCAGGGATGGATGAATGATGGAAACTTGAAGGGGTCTATCAGAGAAATATTTTTAGCCTAAAAACGTGTGATGCTAAGGAAGATGAAGATATTTATGTACTGATAGATAATGGGCAGAAGTAGCAGAGATATGATGAATACAATCCTCCAGTGAGTAGCAGGAGCTAACTGTAGTTATCCAATATCTCTGTCTGATCCTAGTGGGATGCAGATAGGAGCCTTATCACTAACTAAAACAGAGTCCTGACTGAATCAGACAGCCTGACACTGGCAGCGCGTCGCAGAAGTTGCTCTATATAAAGCTTGCAGCAAATGTTATTTTCTGGTAGTACAATGAAATAAATCCAGGGGACATTTGCAGGAGAGCTTTCAGAATTCCTCCAGGCAATGACTGTGGAAGAGACACTGTAATATAAGTAGACTCTTGCTTTGTGCAAAGCATGGTGAGACAGGCAGAATTAACAATGATGGGAGAAGGAACACTCAGGTTTCATCAAGATGGTTAAATATCTGATGTCATTTTGCCAATTTGAGGGGCTGACTGGCAGGAATATACTGGAGTTTGTATGTTATTTTTGGCAGTAAGTGAGATACTGAATTTTAAAATGCTCATGCAAATGAAAAAAAAAAGTAATTGTAAATAGATGTCATAACATAATGAACTGTCCATTTTCTAAGTATTTGTATAATACCTTGGGTAATATGAAACTTTAATAGTCAGGGCCACAAAATAATCCTAAAATGCATGATAGAGATGATGATAAAACAAGACAGCCAAGATCAGATTTCCATTTTCTTTTGCTCCTTGTTATTTCATAATTGCTAACGAAACTTTCAGACTAAAGGTCTCAATCTAAAACTTCAGCAAGGAAATGATTCACACCTGCAAAGTAGCAAACAAAATATTCCAGTTCATGTTGCAAACATGTGTAGAAGAGGAAAGCAGGGTATGTGCTGATTCTGTGTCATCCTAATCCTACAGCTATCACTTAGGAATTAATAAAACATACCAGGCTCTCTTGCAGCTCCATCCCTGCTGGCTGCTGCTCTGGTGATACATTGCAATAATATGCCAGTGATAATATTCCAGTAATAAATGATGGCAATATCCCATCAGATCCTCATCACTCCAGCGATGCTCTGTGCCCATACATCAGCAGGCAATGGAGTTTGGGCATTAGTGGGAGAGGCAAATTTGGTTGTACATCCTCTGAACACAGGGTTTGACATAATGCAGCACGTGCATATGGAGTGGAGCAGGGACTGCATGTGCAATGGGTACTGCAGGAAGGGGCTCTGCTTACTCACTGGATACTTAAAATCTAAAGGGAATGTGAGTGTGCACACAGAATAGGATCACAGGATCATTTAGGCTGGACTCCTAAGACCATTGAGTGATGGAACTGCTTGGGAATCAGCTCTCCAGGTTTTCACCATCCTGCACTGCCATGTGAGGGTGTTGGGTGGTTGCCTCTTTGTAGTATTAATACAACGAAATGATGTGTATGGCTCTGGCATGATAGGTCAGGGTCAGGAGGTTTTCAATTTAATTTGTGTCTCCTTTGTAGCCTGTTCCTGAGACAGTGATTACTGCCAGAAGGCTTGTGAACTATTTTGGGAGTGCCAACTAACTCCTCTGCAATAATGGTATGATATTACACCTGATATGCATGCAGATGGACAAGTAATTGGAGGCAAAAATTAGAGATATTTCTCATCCCTAATTATTCTTTCTTTTATTTGGCAGCTGTCTTCTTGGGAAGCTTATACAGATGCAAGTCATCACAGCAATGGCATTTTCTCTGGAGCCTTCTCAGATGACATAACTCATAGATAACTCTCCAGTGAGGTTCCCTGAAGAACTGATGCATCCTAGCTCCCGAGCAGTGATGTGAGTTTGGGAAGTCATGCTGAATCACCTGCCTACAAGCAAGTTTAAGCAGAAGGGAAGATTTTACTTTGGAAGCCAAAGCAGCAATACCAAGGGAAGAGACTCCATTTTGGTGAGCAAAGTGCAGTTTCAGATGTTTAGTTTTGATGACAACAGACCAGAGAATTAAGCTATGCACTTTAAAGATTTTTCTTAGCCTTTCTGATACTGAATTTCTCCAGAGGAATTCAGTACCAGCCAGCTCTGTGATCAATAAGTATGCTATTGATGGAAAGTGAGGGAAGGACTTATGGAATCATTAAAGGTCAGCTGATTTCGTCCCTAAAGGTGATATGCTCAGCATCTGTTTACCTCTTAGGAGTCACACACTGAGGCAGTGAAATGCACTCAGGGAAGAGGTCGGATTTTGTATGGCTGGCTGAAATTTGTATCTCCTAGCACTGAAGAATATTAATTTCTAGGGGCTGGTCATGAGGAGTCAAATTAGTCACTTCTGCTCCCACTGTTCTTTGATGCAAAACAAGTAAGATTGTTCTATTTGAGTTCAAATAAAAACTAAAATAAAGTATATCACTCATAAAACTTGGAGAACTACAGTTGCATCACCCAAAATGCTGCTACTGTAAATTTGGTTCAGCTACAAAGATTGCAACTTTTAGTACATTATAAATAAACTTTTCAGGATGCTGTTGCAAGAGTCAATGCCACATGCTGTAAAAAAAGCAATTAGAAGAAAAGAAAGTGAGGAGAAGTGAGAATCTCCGAGTGGAATATACATGTTGTAAACCTGCAGAGCATCTAGAGCCACGGGGGCAAACTGCAGGTCCTGCTGGACTTGGAACATTTTTTCTGCTTTATTTCCTTCCAGGAGTGATAGTGGAACTATAGCCTGAGAGGGGAAAAATATCCACCTCTAATATAAAGATTACTAGTGATGAAAACTATCGCAGCCTTCATCGAATTGTTCCTCTACTTAGGAAGCATCACTGTTAGCAGCCTGAAATACATGTCTGGAACATACAAAATTCAGGTTGCCTGAAGTTGAAGCAATTTTGGTTCTACCAGAGATTTCCTTGTTCAGCAGAGGTTTCTGCCTTCTGATGGCTTTTACCTTTCCAGTTATTTACTCTACAGCCAAGTTATTGTGTGCCTTTCTATTCTGTTTGACCTTTAGTACACCTATTGATTTATTTTCTTTTAAACTTCCCAAGCCCATGGTTTTATTTTGTCAGCTGTATAGCAATGTTTTCCTTAGTGTATTTATTAAATGCTCTTCCTAAGTGAACTAGGCTAATAATCTCTCTAAGTTTACCTTGGGCAGATATATTTTCCATCCTTGATCAGCATTAACAGTAGCATGCACCTTCCAGTCTCTGTTAATTAAATTAAATATGAGCTTTTCCGTTGTTGTCCCATACTGAACTCAGCCTGTCAGGCTCTGTTGTCTCAGCCACCTTGCCCATACTTTTCAATGAACTAACAAGGAAATAGCATTTTTAAATTTTTCTGGAATTCTCTCCTGTCCATGGATTACTGAAAAATGAACATTACCTGCCAAAAAAGCTTCTCAGCCAGCTGTGTTAAAATTTCTCAATGCAAATTACCCAGAACTTCTGATTTAAGTATGTCTAACTACAGTAGCTGTTGATTAATATCCTCTTTAGTTGCAGTAGGAATAGAAAGTATATTACCATCATCATCTAACAAATTCTTCATCCTTTCCTCCAAATACAGAATAGACATCTTTATAGATTTTTTTTTTTTTTTGCATTGTTGCTAAATAAAAAAGAAGTATCTGTTGTTTCTGTTTGTCCTCTTTGGGAACAGATCTATTGGTCTCTTTCAAGTGGGGTTTTTTCCACTCCAGAAATGTTTTGCAAAAACTGTTCCCTTATTAATGTCCTCAATGACACATTTTTGTTTTTGTTGTCAATTATCTATCCTCTATTACTATCGTATTTTTCTTTTTTGTCCTTATTGGTAAGACTTACTTTTATGGCTGCATTCGCTTCCTACTGCAGAGGTTTTTGATTTATTATGCAGAGTTTATTCTGTTGTGTTTTTACACAAATACAGCCTTCTTTCTCCTGTTAAAATAAGACACACTTTAGTTGTTCTTACAAAGCTCTCATATTTTCTGCCTTATTTCCTTCTTCTACTTGATCTTACTCATAATGCTTTTTTGGCTTTATAAGCCAACTTTCTTAAGGCACCACTGTGTTTTGTACTGGTTCAAACTTTGTTTTCCTTGCACATAGCAATTTTAGTTGAATTATTACCACTCGTATGTCAATAATGAAGCCAAGATTGGTATTTGGTGTAGGTTTTTCCCCTTTATTCAAGACCACATCAAAGGTAGGCAAAAATTACACATAAAACTGGTTCATTCATTCCTAACACTGCACTGTTCCTTTCTGGGAAAGGTTCCTCATCTTTCCTGCGGGAAAGACCTGGCTGCAGAGTTAAGCCAGGAGAAATGCCAGCCTCACCAGAGGAGTTTTATAGCTCCCTGTGGGATATGGCAAATCACTCCAGCTGGGCCCAGGCACAAATTTCCCCTCCCTCCTCCTTCCCCCATGGCAGGGTTCCCTGGCAGCCCCTGAAATGAGGACAGGCAGCTGTGAGGTGTCGTCCTCTGCCAAGGCAAAGAACATTAACTCTCCTCTGATCACCCGTCTGATGGGGGCTGTAGGACTCAGGAAGGAATCATTTTCCACCCATGGGTTCTACCCCAAGGTTGCCTGGTGTCAAGGGAAAACTCTCCTCAGTGAATTCTGCACTGGGCTGGTTTCCAGTCTGTGCTAATGGTGGAGGTAAAGGGTCAGAGCTTGGCTTTTTAGAAGGCTGCATTTTGCATGTTTCTGTGCAGTTATTCACTCAGCTGCTGGCCAAGAGCACAACCTGCTTTAAGGCTTTGTATCTGTGTGGAACAGGTTTGGGCTCTCGCTCTTTTGAGGGAGAGAAAGGGCTGATGTTCCTCATTTCCCCCTCTCCTCATGGCCCTATATTATGGTCTCAAAACAAAACCCCTGTTCAGTCTGGGACCCTGGACTAAAACGTCTCCACACTGTTTTCCTCCCTCGCACTTTACTCCGAGCTGCTGTAATTGGAGCTGGTTAATGNCCCATCCCATCCCATCCCATCCCATCCCATCCCACTGAAAGTGTGGAGTCAGGCTGAGCATCCAAATATGTCAGAAATACTGACAAAGCTTCTCTAGAGCTGCTCTTCCCCCTTTTCAGCCAAAAGAAAAAAAATCTTTCTATTTTGGAGCTTAGGCTGTAGGCTTAAATAGTACATATACATGAACTTTCACCATGTGATTCTGTATTTTATAAAACCATGGCAAAGAAAATATTCTGATTGCTTGCCAGGTTCCTCCCCCTCAGTCCTGCTCCTGACACTAGGAGCTTGTTGTAGAGCCAGGAATATTCCATCCCTACAGCTAGGCTTTGACAGTAGCTTCCTTTTGTGATTGCAAGTGAGCCATAAAAGAAAAAAAAAAAAAACACAACAAAAACCCAGGAAGAGTTACAGCAAATTAATAAGTCTGTTTTGCTGAATATGTTACTTCTATTAAAATTTTAAAAGAGTTTTAAGTGACAGTAAATGTGGTCTTATTTTAGAATGGTTTCTATAACACAACACAACAGTTGCCAATGGCACTTATGCCTTGTGGAGCATACACACAGTTATTTAGCTGACAACAGTGCTTAAGCTATTAAACAAGATAATATTGCAACTGTTATGCAATGGAAAAGCTCTCAATTGAAAGAACTATTTGGGGTTTTTAGCTGAAAGTTGACTTTTTTCCATATTCATTTATGTTTGCTTTATTAGAAATGTATAATTTAATGTAATATTCAAGGCCCTTAGGGTATACACTCAGTTACCTATAAAACATTCATGCACATTGAACACTTTTTTGGTGCCAGTTCTTGGCTTTGTACATCTGCTGTACAATACTGAGTATTCTAACTAACAACATGCCACTGCCTTAATTGAGTTTAGGTGTTCGAGTCATTTATTTAAATTTAGTGGTGTGAATAATTTATTTCAATTTACATTTTAATTATTTTACCCACTTTTTGGGAGTAACCTCATTTTCTAGCTTCTAAAAAAATAATCGGCATATGTTTACTGCAGCAACATTCACACTTACTAAATTCTCTGAGAAGTTTAGTTCCAAACTGAGAAATACTAATGAATTATTCATACCACAGGCACTAGCTGGCGTTGAATTAGGATGTCCAGATCTAAAGGAGACCTGGTCTTCTAAAACTCAACATTCCCTAAAGCACCCTAAGATTTGTTCATCTGCTATGGAAAGTTGGACCAAGCTGGATTTAAGTATGGTAAAATGTGAATATTTCTGCTGTTGATATGGATTTATATGTTTCTTTTACTATTATTTTTATCNTAAATAAAAAAGAAGTATCTGTTGTTTCTGTTTGTCCTCTTTGGGAACAGATCTATTGGTCTCTTTCAAGTGGGGTTTTTTCCACTCCAGAAATGTTTTGCAAAAACTGTTCCCTTATTAATGTCCTCAATGACACATTTTTGTTTTTGTTGTCAATTATCTATCCTCTATTACTATCGTATTTTTCTTTTTTGTCCTTATTGGTAAGACTTACTTTTATGGCTGCATTCGCTTCCTACTGCAGAGGTTTTTGATTTATTATGCAGAGTTTATTCTGTTGTGTTTTTACACAAATACAGCCTTCTTTCTCCTGTTAAAATAAGACACACTTTAGTTGTTCTTACAAAGCTCTCATATTTTCTGCCTTATTTCCTTCTTCTACTTGATCTTACTCATAATGCTTTTTTGGCTTTATAAGCCAACTTTCTTAAGGCACCACTGTGTTTTGTACTGGTTCAAACTTTGTTTTCCTTGCACATAGCAATTTTAGTTGAATTATTACCACTCGTATGTCAATAATGAAGCCAAGATTGGTATTTGGTGTAGGTTTTTCCCCTTTATTCAAGACCACATCAAAGGTAGGCAAAAATTACACATAAAACTGGTTCATTCATTCCTAACACTGCACTGTTCCTTTCTGGGAAAGGTTCCTCATCTTTCCTGCGGGAAAGACCTGGCTGCAGAGTTAAGCCAGGAGAAATGCCAGCCTCACCAGAGGAGTTTTATAGCTCCCTGTGGGATATGGCAAATCACTCCAGCTGGGCCCAGGCACAAATTTCCCCTCCCTCCTCCTTCCCCCATGGCAGGGTTCCCTGGCAGCCCCTGAAATGAGGACAGGCAGCTGTGAGGTGTCGTCCTCTGCCAAGGCAAAGAACATTAACTCTCCTCTGATCACCCGTCTGATGGGGGCTGTAGGACTCAGGAAGGAATCATTTTCCACCCATGGGTTCTACCCCAAGGTTGCCTGGTGTCAAGGGAAAACTCTCCTCAGTGAATTCTGCACTGGGCTGGTTTCCAGTCTGTGCTAATGGTGGAGGTAAAGGGTCAGAGCTTGGCTTTTTAGAAGGCTGCATTTTGCATGTTTCTGTGCAGTTATTCACTCAGCTGCTGGCCAAGAGCACAACCTGCTTTAAGGCTTTGTATCTGTGTGGAACAGGTTTGGGCTCTCGCTCTTTTGAGGGAGAGAAAGGGCTGATGTTCCTCATTTCCCCCTCTCCTCATGGCCCTATATTATGGTCTCAAAACAAAACCCCTGTTCAGTCTGGGACCCTGGACTAAAACGTCTCCACACTGTTTTCCTCCCTCGCACTTTACTCCGAGCTGCTGTAATTGGAGCTGGTTAATGTGCAGTGGCTTCGTTAGGCGGTTAACAGATCCAATTAGGGCCCAGGTCAATATCTGTTCTGTTGCTTTGCAAGGACAAAACTGCCTTACATCTCAACTGATTAGAGAGAGAGAAAAAAAAATTCTTCAGCAGCTCTTTCCCAGTGCATCATCTCCTCTGTCTCTGGAAGTTCTGGGATTTATGTGTATGTCTTCAGCAGGTGAATGGCAAGGCAGACACCCAGAGGGGCAGCTCAGTTCCTTCCCTGCAGAACAGTGAGTCCTGCCACTGCCAGGGTAACACCACCAACCCCTCCCAGCCCTGCTGGCTGAGGGAGCACAGCTTTCCTGACCCTTTGCAGTGCTCAGGGGCCCCTGGAGCTGCCCCCGAGTCACGGCGTGCCCAGCTCTGCGCTGCCCTCTGTGATGTGCGGCCCTTGTCTGCTCACTCTGCACAGCTGGAGCATCCCATCCCATCCCATC
>VYZR01045077.1:0-11119 GCA_013400675.1 Oxylabes madagascariensis
TTTTTTTCGGGGGCTTCCCGCGCACGGCCCCGGCCCTTTGGGGCGGTGGCAGCCGCTCGGACAGGGGCTGTTGGATGCCGCGGTCGCAGCCCCCGAGGGAAGGGGCGGACGGGCTCGGCTCGATCCGCGGCTCGCAGCGGACCCGAGCCCGCGGCCCCAGCTCCGCATCCCGCTCCTCCGCGGGAGCGTTTCAGTAGCTGGGAACCAGCACAGGCTCCTACGATAAATCAGCGCCCGCCACTTTATCACCTGCCCACTTCTGCTCCGTTTTCTTGTCCCCTTCCCCGCTCCCCCTTCCCTCCCCCGGAGCCGTCGGGACGCCCCTGGAAGCGCCGGCAGGGCCCTGCTCGCTCCTGGGGGGCGAGTTCCCCCTCGGCGAGAGCCAGCGTGGCTTTCACCGCCGAGATGCTCCGTGCTGCACCATGCCTCCGCTCCCCTTCCTCGCTAGGACGTGCACTTACAATCAATAATTTTATTTTTCTTCCGAAGAATTCTGACGTAACCACAGTTTCTCACTGCATACCAGCCTCGAGATTACATAACCGATTATGTAAAATTATAATTGCAAGATAATATATGCAGACTCTAATTATTACCTAGAGTTTCCCGTGTAGCTGTAGCCAGGCACACAGCACATATGTTAGGAGTCGGTTCTGCAATATTTGCATAGCCAACACTTCTGGCTGGAGACGCGGTGTGGAAAAGGAATGGATAGATATTTGACAGTACATATGTATGAGAGAGATATATTACTTAATAGGAAAAGGTATCTGGAAATATATTCCTCTCTGTTTTGAGGCATTTGTTTTGCTTTATCTCCATGGGTAGTAAAAAATAATAGGAAGAAACTGTGAATTACATTGAAAAAAAAATAGATATATTCAATTTGTCAGTTTAATATTACACTTCCTCTCTGCAATACTACAAAGATTTAGAACATTTCCAAAACTTTCAGCTCTAATCTGTGCCTCGGGTTTGTCTGGAGGACCTGCCACCACATGCCAGCTAAAAATAAGTGTCAATTAATAATAAAACCCACTCTTCCTTATTTCTGCACTCATATAATTTAACAGGTTTTGAGAAAACCATGGATCTAACGGTGAGAATTTTCCAATGTGTGCAATATTAACAGCTTTCATTCTAAAGCACCAAAACTTCCTGGAAAAGAACTGCTCGATGTTTTCTCGCTTTTCCCAATGGCCATCTCCACCTATTATTACACACTTAAAATGCAAAACATATTCAGCTCCTTAAGAAGTGTGGTTTATTCTACCAAGAACATAGTTGGTAGAAACAATCTCAGACCGAGGCAGTTCAGGTAAGCACACTATTATTTGTGGCCTGCAAAATTAGAAATAATTTGAAACAAGAAGTGGGAGAGGTTTCAGCTTGTGTTTTCCACCACGTGAGACGTGACCGGAAAATCTTTGCCACTACAATGCAACAGGATTCCTAAAGTCTCTGATCTCTGAGCTACCTGAGCAACGACATAGCCTCTGCAGAAGTGCCTGAGCACAGCTTGTTGTTGAAAAGCATATTGTACTTATTAGTAAAATGTGAAATGGCTTAAAAAAACAATTTGAGCTATGAATTGCCATCTGCTCAATGGGGAGAAACAGAAAGTAAGTGAATATATTTTCTCACCTTTTTTTATAGTAACATAAACAACACTCCAGAACACTATAAACTTGTAGCTGTACCGAAGGCGTTAGTGCAGTTCATTGCGCTTCAGGTCAGGACTTTGTCCACATTGTTACACGCTGTTTCTTTTAACTCTCTGCAAATGTCCCAAGGTATTTTTCCCCCCTGTTAGGTAAGATGGCCTTTTTAATTTCAGGGATTAAAAGTTTGATGCCGCTGCCCTGATACAGGGCTAGCCTGAGGTCTTTGCGTGCCTTGAGACATCAAAATACAGGTAAAGCAGCATACAAAACTTGTTCTGGTTCCCTGTGTGGGAGGGGAAGAGGGAAGGGTTTATGTTACCCAGCTTTCATGCAGAGCTTTGCACCACTCGTGTCCATCACAAGAGAAATTTGTCTTTGTCCTCCCTCCTCCCCCAGCCCCGTCTTTGCAGGGAAAACCCGAGGAAGCACTTGGGACTGCTTCCTCTGGTGTTGAGCTTTGCCAGCGCCAAAAGCACATTCCTCCAGCGCCTGTAAACACAGTGACCTTCCCCAGAGCTGTGGGGGCAAGGCCGTGAACTCGGCTCAGAGCATGGGAGGCCTCTGCCTGTCCCGGGAGAAAGGCCCTGCAGAAGGGCAGTGCCTGCCCTGGTCTCTGCCAGGAGCAGGACTCCGTGTGAGCACTTGGGGAAACCATCCGTGCGGGCAGCTGCTGCTCCACACAAACACCACAACAGAAAGGACAAAATAACATCTTTTAGTTTTCTGCTTAGCCAGGGTGATTTCTTTTCTCTCCTTCAACTTTATCCACCTGTGAACGCAGAGTTTTTTTAACCTGTTCATCCCGTTTCTTGCCTAACAGCAGCTCAGCTATTCTGCCCCCATCACTGCTCCTACAACCTGTGGAGTGGAGAGGAGAGAGTTCCTGGAGTCAGGGAGCCATTCAAACCAAATGGAGGCAAACTGGAAGATCTTGGCTTGGAGTGGTTTCACAAGGAGCGTGAGGACAAGAGAGCTGTGAATTGTTAAGTTCCATCCCACAGGACAAGCACATGTGAGACAGTAACTCTGCAATGCAGAAATTGGCTTCACCTGCCTGCCTGATGCTTTCTCCTCTCTGAAAGCCTGACTTGTCGAAAGCATCACTTAATAATAATACGAGAAGTAGCTTTTCTGCTCCCTTGGAACTTGGCAGGAGTATAAATACGCAGAAAGGGAAAAAGAGGAATCAAAAACTTAAAAATAGGAAAGGAAAATACTATGGTGTAAAGTGGCCTGCACCCCTCATATTTAATTTCCACCAAATGCCCCTGGAAAAGCTGGGGACAGCAAAAGCCTTGAGATTAATATGCAAAGCGTGTGAGCTGGTTGCAATAGCTGCACCACAGCGCACGCCTAGGTGTTCTACACCTCACACACACATCACCCCTTAGGATTAAGATTCAAATCACCTGTCCTCTGTCGCTAATAAAAATGAAATATATTAGGGGAAGTTTGAATACGGTGGCTTGACAGAGCATGTCGTGTCTCACACAAGAAAAAAAATGCGACAAGCGCACAATCAAAAAGCAGCTCCCATTTTCGTGGCACAGGATTTTTCTGTTTCAGAGAGCAAAATATGTGCTTGGAGACCAGGAGAGCCTGAACCCTTAAACTCCTGCAGCCCCTGAGAGTGCAATGAGAGGCCAGATCAGCACTCACTGCTACAAGGAGGAAAATCATATGTTTTTATGAGACTTCCAGATTTGCTTTTTGCTTTCCTTTTAGAGTGTGGAGAACATAAGCAAAGAATGAGAAGCAGCGCTGTACTTTGAGTGGTCCTTCCCCAACAAAGAAGCTGCCAGAGCAGAACACCACCATACGGTGGAAGTTGTCAATACTGTCATGTTAAGGGTTTGCCTGGGTTTCCACTGTAAGTCTAAGCCATCCTAGCCTTAGATCCAGATCCCGCAAAGGCCTTTTGGAAAACAGTGTCAGCCAGGTAGATGAGCACATCTCCAGAGAGCTGGCAGGGTTGGCAGCTTTTTCAGCTCACCCTGGGCTCAGTTTTTCAGGAAAGCAAGAAGCCAGACAGATTTTAGGGTGGAAAGTGATAAGCAGTGCTCCAAATGAGACACAAACAAAGGACAGGGACTTCCAGACACAACAGGTTATTTTGTTCTATGGGAATGGCTTCCATTATTAACACAAGTATGGACATCACCAGTTCAACCCCTATTGGAAATTGTGTCCCTTTCCTAATTGAGGGGATAAAACCTATTCAAAAAGGTAAATAACAGCTCCAGGTGCTGGAGGCAGAAATATTGTAAAGCCCGTTCAGTGTGGATTCATGCAACAGACAGCAACTGCTTTGAAAATTGCCCCAACTTCCAGGAAGAATGCCTTAAGAGGCTGTAAACAACCAAATCCCAGGCAGCCTCTGGAAAAGGCCCCACGGAGTTACAACAAATGTGCCTCAAATCTGTCACCTGAACAGGTGACCATGCTGTTGGTTTCTCTGGAGAGGCACCACAGGCTCTGGAGTGCCCTTTTCCTCCTGAGTTGTCAGGCTGGTGGTGGAGGAAGACAGAAGAGGAAGAACTTTGTGTGCCACTGCTTGTGCCATGATCTGCAGATAGCGTGAGGACTTTGCTCCTCAGGACTGTCCATCTGGCGCCATTCCTGAGCAATAAAAGCTCACCCACAAAATATTTTAAAGCAAACAGTTGGTGTAATGAATACCTTAATACTCCTAATACAATACCACAAATAGTAACTACTGTAAAAATACCCACTCAGTGAAAAGAGCCCAAGTTCACAGCCAGCTCCTTCAGAGAGCAGGAGACAGGACCCACAGAGGCTGTGCGTTTATGCCACCGGAGGGTGATTTCCTCTGCCACTCACTCTCCAATGATTCCCTGTGGCTAATCCAAGCACACCTGCACACCTGCACACCTACAAAAAGAAGAGGTGTTCCAGCAACCCTTGGACCAAGTGAAAAGGTGAGCTGGCCATCAGAAATGGGAGTGTGTGCATGGGGGCATAGGGTCAGAACCCATTTTTTTAGAACCACATGTTCTGAAAAAAACAAAAAACAAACAAACAAAAAAGGATTCTACAATTTACAACTTTTTTTTTTTTTTTTGTGATCAGAGCACAGATTCTCTGCCTGCTTCAAACTTAGAAAAGCAAGGCCACTGAAACAGCCTCAAGAGCCAAATACTATCTCTGATTAATCAGCACACATCGTGCACAAGAGCAAGAGGTGATTTCGTAAGATACCTGGAACAAAAAGTCTTTATCATTTAAGATCAGAATTTGTTTACCAGAGACATTATTTAACCTAAGGAAGACAGGCAGAAATCTGAAAATCTGCCTTTAATTTACTCTGTTATGATCTATATTATTGTTCTTGCAGTTCTCTTTTTAGGTGACTTTACAGTAGGCAGGCTTGAGCAACACAGGATGAGCTACTTTGTTGAGAGTTGAATCCTAAGGTCTGAATTCCTGATTTTAATTTTGTTGGTTCCCAATCAGATTCACCCATTTTTTTCCTTTTGAAACTGTTTACTTTACAAATGTAAAATAAGCACTGAAACCAGATGTACATAAGTATTGTACCTAAGGAGTACTTACAGTACCTGAGAAAGAGCACTGTGTGGAGGGGTTTTATTGTTTGGTTTGGTTGTTAGCATAGTACATCACTTATTTCATGCTATTTTATATCATTTTACCTTTATGCTTTGGCCTACAATAAAAGCAGTAACTGTTCATATCCTCATATCCTTACAGGTAAAAATAAGGTCTCTTACATTTTTAAAATTAAGTGTACATTCCACTAATCTTGTGTGTTCTTTTTTCTTTGATGAAAGCAAGTGCTGTTTGCTGTGCATGACTATTTCAGTGAGCTAAATATCTATTGAAAACTCAAATCATTCACTGGCCTCATTTTCTCCAGTTGTTGCATTCAGATTAATAAACCTGTTTCCTACTTAAAATGAAAAGAGAATTCAGAAACGTTTAGCATCAAGTGAAAAAAGCAGCAAGAAAATGACTAACAGATACCGGAACATCGCATATTTATTCTGTCCTGTCAATTATTTTTAAAGAATCCCTTGCTTATGGAGGAAGATTTTTTTAAAAACCTGTACTATTAAATAAAGATGTCCACAAACACCAGTTTCTTCATTTTTCCTCATTTTGGAGAAAGTGAATACTGGAATGCTTTGGGGTTTTTCAATTTATATTGTTATACTTTTGTCAGTGCTGAAAAGAACTCACGTTTCAAGGGTCACAGAATAAACCTGCATAAAGCGTTTATGACACTGCGGTAAAGCATTTATGAAGGTGAATACTCACGGGCACTTACAACATTAGGAAAACACCAATATCAGATAGTCTCCTCAACACTTCAAAGCTGCAGCCGAGTGCAAAGTTCCAGAGGTACCAGCTACTCCAGGGTCAGCGGTGGCTCCGAGTAAACGCGTTCGGAGGCCTGGACCTGGAGGTAATTTCAATGTGTTCTCATCCAGTCATGAGCACACAATCACCTATTGAAAGTGTCTGGCTTGGAGTGCAGACAGATGGAGAGCACAGGGGTTAGTACAGCCAGGCCTTGGACTGACCTTTGCAGAGAGAATTAAATCAGTCTGACCTTGTTGTGAAGCCTAAATTATATCCATAGACCCCCAAATAATGCATCTTTAATGCATCGCTGCCCTCTTTTTATCAGCCTCTTTACCTCGAGGGTATCTTGTTTGCTAACTACTGATGTTAAATTGCAGCTATTTATGCTTACATTTGTGACCTCGGTGGACATCTTGTCACATTTTTCATGAGCACTTGAAAAAGTAGAGAAATATTTATATAGAGAGAATATATAAAACTGAGGTCTCGTTTCACTTCAACATAAAATAAACATTAATAGGGAAAGAAACCTGGTTCAACTGTGGGGCGCTGTATTCATTGTGTAAGTCTAACACAATAGTCATTGTATGATTTTGAGCTTCAATATCATCCATAACCTATCATCTGGACAGCCTAGAAAACAGAACGGTGCCACGTAATAGGATTTCCAGTATCTTACAAACACCTTTTCTTCTCAGATATTTTTAATATTTCAGGATTTTTTAAAACTTCAAAATAGTGCTAAGAACAGAATAACCCCTGTGACACCTGTCAGTTTTGGTAATACAGACCTCTGGACAGAAACAATACCGAGTCCACAGGCTGGAATCTCGACTGGAAACCAGCTCGGTTCAGACCAGGAAGCGTTTAATTGGTGCTTCTGTTGACTGTAACAGCAGAGGAGCCCAGTGGAAGTTCAGGAGAATTACATCCTTTCCCACTGCCTAAAAGGCTCCGTTTTGTGGTTTTCTGTTGTACTTTAACCTGAACAAAAGGTGCTTCGAAAAAAAAAAAAAATCTTAGTCCAGGATGTTGCTTTCCAGGTACCATTATTCTAAAGTGCATCGAGTTCCCTTTTAGCTTCTATTAATCAAAATAAAACTCTGATTTAAACTACAAAAGGAACAAGGTTTTGTTCCTCTTGCTGTTAGTTTGGGATCTTGGCTCTGCCACCGGCTGTCTTTGTAATTTGGGGAGGTCACCGGGGCCTGTCACAGGGAATCCCCATAGGGAAGGCCGAGCTCTTGCAGACCGGCGAGGTCCAGCATGCCCAGGATCGGCACCACACCACTTGTGTGTAGGAACACTCTTCCCAGCAGCAGTGAGCTATCAGGGTGCCTCACCCAATTTACGGAAGCACTCCAGGGCTGGCCCTGTCACCTTGCTGACCTCATCATCCAGCTCTCTAAGCCGACACAAAAATATTTGCTCCCTTTTGCCGAGAGGCTTTTTGCTGGTTTAGCAAAGTGCGTGGAACAAGCGAGGGGAGAGGAGCAGCAGCAGAACAGAGCACGCAGCTGCAGGGCGGAGAAGAGCAACCCAGTGCAGCACTGATTTAAATCAGCTGCACAACCACACCATTAGATTAAACTGCTGATGAAGGTTAAGTTTGGTCTAATCCTTGGCACCGAAGCAGCTGAAATGCTGGAAGACGATGCTTGCTCCCAGCTTTATTCCTTACACTGAGAAAAGTCCGAACCATCAGAACTCTATTTGCATCACTTAAAAGCCGCCCTCCAGGGTGGGTTACAATGATAACACTCCTCAGATACACTGGTGTGAGCAGTGTTTGCGTGCTGATAAAAATTAATACTTCACCTATTCCCTATGAGATAGGACTGTTTGTTTTCGAAATAGATAAAACAGGGCACGCTCCATCCCAAACTGCCCACTATTGCCTCCTCGAGAAGCTCACTCCTTATCCCAAAAGCGAGCTTTGGTTTCAAGTCAGGCACTCAGCATCCTGCAGATCCCACACTGCCAATGCAGGCAGTAACCCCCCCGAGTGCTCTGCCTGTGCTGAGTGAAACCTGTCCACAGAAAGTAACAACTGTTGGTCACAAGCACCAGCCCTGGGCACAGGAAGAGCCACAGCTGCATGCAATGCAAACTATGTGGTGTTATTTTAATTGGGTTTCTTTGGCTCACAAGTCCACAGGTGCTACTGAGAACCACTACTGAGAACCAGGCAGGGGTAATCTACTTGACAAGCAGAGGTTAGTGCAGCCCACAGGGCTGGGCTGTTGGCATTTTCTGCCTACAAACTTGCTAGAAGTCCCTGAAAATGGAAGTTTCGCATTGCCAAAAGCACAGAGCAGAGCACGAGCACCGGCCTCAACTGTACTGCTGCAGATTCTGCCTAACATTTTAAGGGTATTCCAGACAAATAAAGATTCTTGTACTTCAAGGGACAGGAGCAGCAGCTGATTACAACAACAACCAGTCAGGGTCTGTCAAGTCCCCCCAAACCAGGGCTACTGCTGCAGCCCAGGTTGGAAAAGCAGCTCCCTTCTGGCAGCTGCAGTCTTTCCCCACCTTTTAAACTCTGACAGTTCCAAGGTCACCGAGCCTGATCCCAAGCTCTTACAGCTGAGGCAGCAAAATTCAGTCTTGCCAGCCCTGCTGAGAAGTCTTGCTCCAGCTCTGACCCCAGTATTCTTAGTTCTTCTTCCTCTTATATGTGGTTTCCATGTGGTTGCCTGCAAGGTGTTGTGGAGCAAGGAACAGAGCCCCCAGGAGTTATATATGCCTATCTGTGTTTGTCCAGCCATGGAAGAGACAAACACAGGATGGAATGGACATAGAGGAGAAACAGACAACAAAAAAGGCCAGTGTCTTCAAAATCATTTAAACCTCCAAGGCCACAAACTCCAAAAAATCAAGTGTGATCTAAACAGTCATATAGAATATAATGAGTACAAACTACTACCCACTTACTTTGTCTGTACAAAGCAAAAAAGGTAGTGATAATCACTCTATTTGATTCCATGATCTGATTCCTGTGTTACCTTATTTCTCAGAGACTACAGCTCTGCGTACCACAACATGCCTGTCAAGACGTGGATTTACAGGTTACACTGTAGTAGAACCTGCTGGTTTTCAGCTCCAATCGACATCTGCTTGTCGGTACATGCCTGACAGAGTTGCAGTCCAGATTAGGAAACATTTGTTTATGCCCCAAAATCCCCAACATATTTTTCCAGCTATGTTCCCAGTGCTGAGCTCCATGCCACTCCAGCTCTCTGGTAGTCAGCTCTCACACTGCTTCCTGGTATAAAATTGATTAGAAGCAGCATGAAATGTTATCAAGCTGACCCTCGGGAGGCTGGGCCCAAAAATAACAGATGGGAAAAGTGGCCTTTTGATTAAACTTTCAATTGCCAAAAACTGTACATTTCCCCTCACCGTGCATGTGCACACACGTTGTAACTCAAGAGAAGTCCACGCGAGCTGCAGGCACAACAGTGAGCTTAGAACAGGTCTATTCTTATCAACACTGGTGTTGCTGAAGTCAGCGGGACACTGGCCATCAGCTTCGGCAGTGGCAGGAAAAGGGTCCTTTGTTCCACTTTTTATTTCACATCTCTCTCTTCCTGGTGTAGCTCAGCTGATCCCGGGGAGAGGATGCGAAAGTAACCAGAGCAGGCCCAGGCTGGCTGCCCGTGACACAAGAGCTGCTGGAGGGGGTGGTGGCAGCTGCATGGGAAAGCCATGCAGATTTTCAGGCATTCTCTAAAGCCCAGGCCAAGGTTTCAGGGTAGGCGCAGTTCATACCTCTCCAAGGTCAAAAAATCACCAAAAAAGCTCTTCTGGTAAAATCCCGAGAGAGCCAGGTCCCACTGCAAGGAGACAAAGGAGCCACAAAGGATTTTGGTGGGAAGAAAAACGACAAAGAAAGCAGCACATCTTCATGCACGCCTGTACTGATATGAACCTCTGATAATACAAATCGGATTTACATATTCATATATTTATATGCCTGACTGTTCCCATTTCAAAGAGTCTTATTGCCTAAATTGCTGCAGAATAGCCAGATGTAAAGGAATGAGGGAAGGATGGAATAGCAGACCTTGGAACCTGAATTTCCAGGCCCCGGTAGCTTTGCCACGGTCTCGTTTGCATAGGTTTTTCACTCTGCTCTAGAAGTGCCAGCTTTCTTTGAGCCACTCATACACAGAGCATCTATGGTAGAGATTAGTAACAGAGCAGCTTGACTAGGGATTAAAACACAAATGTTTGTGTCTTCAGGCCCAACATTTAGAGATCACCCCTCATCCATGTAAAATTGGCCATATCTAGTGACAGACCATGAGCTGCTGCCGTTTTGAGGACAACATACATCAATCAAAATTGATCACTGCTTTCCTGGAAAGTTCAGTGCTGTCCGGACCAGGACCTGCCTGTGTGGGGCACAGCAGGACCCTGTCGTGGCTTTTTTGCATGTCAACAGAGCCACAATCAGTTTAAAACTGGTTTTGAGGCCTACAGATGAATGACAAGAGCCAGACATTGTAACAAGTAATGATTACTATTATTCTGAAAACAGGGCTTGAGAGGAGCTGGCAAGAGCTAACAGGATGAGGAACATACACATTCATCCTACCTCCTCTCACTCACACTTCTCTTTCTCTCTTTTCAGAGGATTCAAGGACCTTTATGTCCCAACCCCTGCTGTAGTTCCTCAAAATTTGAGGAGGGCAGCTCCACTGCAGCACCATCACCTCTTTCTACACTCATTTTCACTCTTTCCCCACCACGTTCAACCACGGAGTTTGCAGTGTGTAAAAAAAAAAAAAAAAGTTTCCAGAAGTCTTATTTAGTAATTCTCAAGATGTACCAAGTCCACTATGGGAAGGGTATTTGGGAAGCAAAGGCAAGAAAGAAAAAAAGTCATGTGTGCTCGGTAGGGCACGTCTGTTTTGAGCAAGGAGTCAGGATTCAGTCAGGGCAGCAGAGTGTACCTACGTGGAGCCTGCACACCCACAGCAATTTAAGGTAATATTTTGGTCACCAGGTGGAGACCCCAAGTACACACTGGTTTAAGATTAGATTTTTGAGAGGCAGAAATTGGAATCACATTCTAGGCCTGTTGTTTAACATTCTAGGTATGC
>VYZR01045083.1:24302-46643 GCA_013400675.1 Oxylabes madagascariensis
TCCCAGGTAAAACATTCTCTTCTTTTTTTCTTTCTTTTTTTTTTTTTTTTCTTTTCTTGATAGAAAGAAGTCTTTCTTTCTTTCTTTTCAGCAAAATCTTTCTCAGTGGTGCAAAGAATTCTATTCCCTTATGAGATTCTGATGGAGTTGGCTTCCCATTTTAGAACACCAGTGCATACTAATTTAGAGTATGAACAANTCTCCTTGTAGAACCCAAGGCACTCCAAGCTTTTGGGCTGGTTCCTAGGCTTAACAGAGCTCGCAGCTGAGTTCCAATTCCAGTCCATCCTTTATCCTTGCATCTAAACATGATCCCACCTCCCACAGTCAGCGGTGGGCTCGCCATCGTGGAGAGACGGGCTCATTTTCCTATCAGCTCTTTTGGATTTCAACAGCCCACACACATAACATTGGATTTCCACCTAATGCTGACTCACTGTTTGACTTGTTTGCTACCCCAGAGGCTCAGTACTAAAGCTCCCGGTTCCCAAAAGCAGGAGAAGCACCCCCAGCACCCATGGCAGATGAGGGGGCACCCAAGGAGACCCAACACGGATCCATCAGCTTTGCCCCGGGCTGTCAATCCTCGATACGAGGCTCCTGCCTCTGAGTCATCCCTGTGTCGTACACACAACAGCACAGGCTGATGCCAATTTATATAACTGCAAACCCATCAGGTTTAGTCACCCTCTCCTCGTGGCATAACCCCCACACAACACAAACCCTGCTGTGTGCTCCAAAAAATCAATGTGGCTTGGGAAGTCAGCGCTGGGGTGCAGCTCACCTCAACCTAGGCATGAGGGCAGCACACTGAAATATTTTCCCTGGGGATGAGAGGGTTAAGTTCAGAAACTGACTCTGAACGCAGCATTCCCCGGATTGTTTTGAGGATTGAGAGGAAAACAAGTATTCCTCAGAATTCTCTCACTGTTTTCTAAATGACCTCTGCTAGAGATCTTAATCTGGCTTTTAATAGGTTCAGCAAAGAAATCTCATCTCAGGGGGCCAAGGCCAAGTTGGAGCTGGAGTTAAAACCTACCTCAGGTGAACTGACAGAGGGGTCCCTGGAGATTCTCCCCGCTTTGGAAATACTGCTGCCTTTTCACTAATGAAATACATCCATCCCCAGAGACCTAAGCTTATGAACCACCATTCTGGTGAAGGTCTGACAGATGTGTCATTGTGATTCAGCCATGGCAAGAGTCAGCAGCACCAAATACAGAGTGATGGAGACTCCAGGACTTTTCTGTGTGTCCATCTCCCATCACGAGCTCCAGGGCTGGGGAACTGAGCTGAAAGCTCGGGCTTGGCAAGACAAAATTTGTGTTGCACAGAATAGCATAGCTGAATTTCTGTTTCTAAAAAGGGCAGAAAATAATTTTCTTCCAAGATTACTAACACTTTCTCTACTGAAAGCACATTTCAAGCTTCTGGTTTAGTGCGAATCTGCTCAGCTCCACAGGGAATGGGAGTGCTACACTGGCTGGCACCAGTCCCTTCAGTCTTGGGGAAACCAAGTTAGGGTCATTAAACTTTGGCTAACTAAACTGTCCTTGTCCTCCCATAAAAAAAGAAAGTTTTACATCTCTTGCCACAACCTAGAGATAAGCAGGATAATACCTGTGACAGACAAAGCAAGTCTTGTACAGAGTCTGGGATGAGTGTAGCCATCAGATACAATTCTAGATACTGTGATCACATTTCCAATTCTGTCTCTCTGCCTGCAGTTCCTGTATAGTCTTAAGAGGATACCAATTACTTAAATAGTTCCCTACTTACTGCACCTGGACCAGAGGCACCATTTCATTTTACAGTCTGGGCACCAAGGCAAAAAGAAACATAGATTTGCTGTATCCCCCACAGGATTTCAGACTGTAAATCCTATGCATTTATGTTGTTGCTTCCAGCTCAGGTGAAATCTTAAGTTCCATGAGACCTTTTCTCAACGTGTCCAAATGAATTAATGGTGGGGCCACTACCAGCTTACAAAGTCAACCAAAAACTGGGCCTGAAATGTAATGGCAGAACTGCCTCCAAAAGTGAAGTCAGATGAGTAAGAAGCATCCACAATGGAAGACTCTATAAATAGATCCTGTGGTACATTGCTTTCTGGAGGGTGACAATCCTTCCCCAAGGTCAGGACAGGGTTAGGAGATGAGGGGTTACACTCTTGCATGCCTGTGTTTGAGGCAGTCTAGAGCTCTCCACAAAGCCAGGGTGGGATGGCCTCTGCAAATAGGATTGGGGCTTTGCATGGGAACAGCTCCAGGGATGAGCAGAGGACATCACCCCCATGCTGAGAAGCAAACCAGCCTCCATCTCCCTGCCAGAGCCAAACACACGTCCCAGATTCAATGCACGCTGCAATTTTCAAACTCTCATTCGTACAACTCTTTCCCAAAATAGAGACACCATGACACATCCCGGAGAGCAGGACCCTGGTGTGATTTCCACCGTGGGATGAGAGGCACCCACCACAGGGCTCATCCAAGCACAGCTCACAGACTGACTCACAGAGGCTACACGGGGCAAGGCACAATGGAGCATCGCTGTTCTGGGGTGTGTAGAGGTCCATGCAGGAGCCAGCAGCAGCAGCAGACAGGGAATACCCTCTGCACCCATAGGAGCTGTATTTTTGTCTGCATTTCTCAGGGCAGCTCAGAGAGGCCAAAAAAACCTGAAGGTTCCCATGAGAGGAGAGACGCCAGAGCAAACCTCATCTGGGAAAGTCGCGGAGTTTGCTTATGTAACAACCTGATCCTAAGGTAAGGCAGAAAGAAATTCCATGCTTGCATGACTCACTGGTTTATTATGGGCAAGCTGACTCTTACAGGAGGGCTTCCACTGAAAACCAGACAGCTGACAAAGGTCTACAGGCAGCCAGATACCACAGGCCTGAAGCCCAAGGTCAGCCACAGCACGCAGGTTACAGGGAGTTAGAGCAGGAGGTGTGAACATCTAATTTGAACTCCTACAGATTCTAAGGTTATCCCCAACCTCAGCATTTCAGCCCTCGTAGGGAGTGAGGATTGCCAATAAAAATTACTGCAACCAAGAGAAAGAAGGTAATAACAACAGGGGAAGCCAAGGGAAAAGGCTGAGTTTCCTGGAGGCTTTCCATCCCTGCCTGCTTGGCCTGGTGGACACCAAGTCCTCTGATCAAACACAGGGGCAGACAAGTGGGAAATGAAACGCCTCTTGCCTGAAAACACATTTTAGAGCACTGTAACACTGATCACAATGCAGGCACACCCACACCTCTTCTTTCTCTCTTGCAGTGGTTCCTTGCCAAGGAACTCCAAGCTGACCCCAACACCACACCAGCAATGGCCAGGAGTGCTGCACTTCTGCTTTATGTGAAATGCAACCCCTGCGGCCATCCACCAGCTGAACAGCCACCAACCAAAGGGGTCTCTTCCATCATTTGGTCTTGGCCATCCTTAAATCCCACCCCTGCCCCAGCCATTGCACAGCCTCCTGTTTCTTCCCAGAATGGTTGGTTGCTTAGCTGCACCACAGCCCATGACCCTCTCCTTGCTATTTGCTATCAACACACTCTATTAGGAGCTTTCTCATCAGGAAATTGTTTTCCTATCTGCATTAAAATTAGTTTTTGGGGGTGGGCAGACTTCTCATGGCTTCAGCATTAGGCAGGATTCATATGTTTGCTTTCCAGATTTGACTAAGCATCAAAGTAGTTTGTTTCAGGAGCCTCTAGAACACCCAGTACCAGCCAAGTCCCAAAATCCTGATTTATTAGGGAATCAGCTAATGCCCCTTTACTACACAACCACATACATGGTATGTATGCACTGCAGTCTAGTTTGGAAGGGAATGGTACTAAATTCCCACCATACTGGCTTCTTCAAACCCATAATACACCCTCCTGCTTTCCCCAGTCAGCTCCACACCAGGACTCTGAGACTCCCTCCCCATGAACTTCTTTCTCAGTCTTTCCACACACTATCTCAGCATAACCTGGAGGATTTACCTCCACACTATCCTAGATGCCCTGCCCTTCTTGTATTGATAAATAAGGCTCTTTGCACAGCCATACTCCAAACAGCTCCATCCTCATTTCCTTCCTGTCCCTTAGGGAAATACAGGCAGCAACGTTTTAATTTGCATGAGATCAATGTGTAAAGTAAAACTGATGAGAAGGCAAATTATGCTGCAAGGCATCAACAGCTGCCATCATCTCGTAGCTGTCAGACTCCTGAAAAATTTGGTGGCCTTTTACAATGGGGTTACAGCATTGTTGGAAAAGGGAAGAGCAACCTGGCTTTGCACAAAGCATTTGATATTGTCCTGCACAACGTCAGCAGGTTTGCTGATGACACCAAGCTCTGTGGCATGTTCAATACCTCGAAGAAAAGGGACCTGAGAGTTGGGCCTGTGTGAACCCCACAAAGCCCAGCAAGGCCAGGTGCAAGGTCCTGCAGCTGGGCCAGGGCAATCCCAAGCACAAGCACAGGCTGGATGGAGAATGGATCGAGAGCAGCTCTGTGGAGAAGGACTTGGGATGTTGGTGAATGAGCAGCTCAACATGGCCCATCACTGAGCTCTCAGACATGTCCTGAGCTGCACCAAAAGCAGTGTGGGCAGCAGGTCAAGGGAGGTGATTCTGCCCCTCTACTCTGCTCTCACGAGACCCCACCTGAGTACTCACATTTGGCACTGGGGCCCCCAGCATAGGAAGGACATGGATTATTTGCCAAGTGCAAAAAACACTTTTCTTTTAGCTGGATTACCTTCTTTTCTTTCTCACTTCCAGCTGGATACTTCCAGTTGGATTAAAATCACTGTATATACAATCCAACCACACGCTAGTTTAAACATACCCCTCGCCTGCCTTCTCCTTTCGCTTTGTGGCTGAAGACCCAGCTCATGAAGTCCCTGCTCCATCCTTTCAGTCATTTTAGTTGCTTTTCTCTGGATCTTCTCTGCCTCTGTCCTGAACTGCACATACATTGCCCTGGCACAGGCACACCTGCAGCAGCAATACACCACCACACACCTCGTTCTCAGCACCCTCCCTGACCACACACAGGGGGTTTGCTTTGAATGCCACTGAACAATGAACACATGATCCCAGACAGCTGCCAACCGTGATTCCAAGATCTCTCCCATTAGATACAGCTCCCAGTTCTGGAGTTTAGCATCATGAAGGCATGGTTTAATTTTCCCTTGATGGATTACTGTACATTTATCTACACTGGAGCTCGTATGCCCCATTTTTGACACTCAGTCATTTTTATGAGGTCTGTCTGGAGTTCCTCACCATCCCTGTGGCATCTGACTACCCAGAGGAGCTTGGCTTCATCAGAAAACACAATTTTCTCTTTACACTTGACCTGACAGATTTTACAGCCTTCCCCATTCTCTTCATTTGAACAACATTTCTGTTTCTCAGAGGCCAGTCATCTTCTGTGATACGTTGCTTAATTTTCATAGTGATTCTGCTGGTGATTTAGGGGACAAGTGTTTTTTTTTTTAGCTTCTAAGAAACTGTAATTAACAGCCTCAAGACTCCATGCAGGTTTCTTCCATTTATGAGCTGCACCCTCATATTTACCTTATTCCTCTCTTGAAACTAAATATCCTCATACAGATACCTCCCTTGTTTTTCCCCCAGCTGTGATGTTAAAACCAATTGTATTGTACTTGCTACCAGTGAGCTTTGCCACTAATTCCTCCTGGTCCTGGCACCACTTCAGGCTAAATCCAAAATAGCATCTTTTCTTGCAGGATTTAGGATTAATTGTTCTAGGAAGCAACTATGTACTTACTCCATTGAAAACTTTCTCGCTACATCTCATCCTGATGAGGCATTGACCCATTCTATGTATGGACAGTTGAAATCTCTTTCTATTAATACCTGTCCTAAATTTTCAGCTTCTTTAATCTCACTTAATATTTCCTGGGGGGGAAGAAGGGGGTGTTCCTGTAGTACAATCCTACTACTACATTTATTATTAGACTTGAAATTTCCACCCACAAGGATACCACAGCTCTTCTCTTTTCCCATGGTACTTCTACGCTGCTGCATTTTGTATTATCCTTCACTTGCACTGTCACTCCTCCTCCAATACATCCTACCCCAGTGCTCCTGTAAATCTGGTATCTTGGCAACACCCCATCCCTCTAATTACTTACTCTCCCCCCAGGTCCCCAGGGTACCTGCGCTGGGTTTGGCTGGGGGAGAGTTAATTTTCTTCACTGTGGCTGGTATGGGGTTGTATTTCGGATTTGTGCTGAGCACAGTGATGATAATATAGAGATTTTTTTTTTTTTATTGCTGATCAGAGCTTACACAGAGCCAAGGCCTTTTCTGCTTTTTACAGTGCTGCACTGGCAAGAAAGGTGTGGGTGCTTGGGAAGTTGGGAGGAGACACAGCCAGGACAGGGATATTCCAGACCACACAGCATCATGTTCAGTACATAAAGTGGGGGGGAAGAAGCAGGAAAAAGAGGGGAGTTGTCATTTGGAGTGACAGAGCTTGTCTTCCCAAGTAACCACCACGTGTGATGGGGCCCTGCTCTCCTGGAGATGGGGCCCTGAACTCCTGTCTACCCCTGGGAAGCACTGAATTAATTCCTTGTTTTGGTTTGCTTGCGTGGGCAATTTTTGCTTTCCTTATTAAGCTGTCTTTATCTCAACTCATGACTTTTCCAGCTTTTACCCTTCCAGTTCTGTCCCTGATCCCACTGGTGAGGGAGTGAGCCAGGGCTGGTGTGGTCCTTGGTTTCTGGCTGGAGTTAACCCATGACACTGCCACACCTTGGTTGTCAGTTGTCACCAAGCCCTTTGCTTCCCCTGTTTTTTCAGGCTTCCATCACTGGGTGAGAGCACTGGTGTGTTTTGTCTTCACTCTAGCACCTGAGAGTGTGCAACTGCTCACTCAGCTGCTCTTGCAGATGTTACTTCATCTCTTTAGCAACCACTGTAGTTAGATGCAGAACCAAAGTCCCAAGGCTTAGATCTGGATTCACATTTAGACACAACAAAAGAGCTCCACTGCCTAGCTCAAAGCCAGTCTGGATTCATATTCAAACTTCCCTAAAGGTCAGGCAAATTTGAAACCATTGTTGCTACAAATCCACTTATCCACAAAAAAAAGACGATTTAGAGCAGGTGTATTCTTCTACATTTTCTGGACTTTTACAGCTATCAAATGCAGTATAAGGCATCTGTAAGCTCTGTACTTAATTTTTATCAATTCTGCATCACTTCCATGTTTTTTTCTACTGTCTTTCAAGGACGAAAGGTAAAAATGGGCGTGATATGATAAAAATTAGCTACACAACCTGTAGTAAGATACATCCAGCTACAACTTGAAGAGACTACATAGAATACACAAAACAGCTTAACTATAAGTGGATCCACTTCATCTGGGTCTCAGAGCCAGAGAGCAGAGCCCTGGCTTTGCTGTAAGTTTACAGAGTTGTAAAATACAGCATAGTCATACACCTGCTTGCTGAGTGGGATGGAAGGGGAAACCTATCAACAGTCTCCCAATTTCAACCCATAAGGACAGCTTAAAGTCTCTCCTTGAAGGTCTGATCTTTGCAATCAAATTAAGCAGTGTTAAGTGGGCAGCAGGACTGGAAGTTACTGTGGCAACAGAGACCAAAACCAGAGACTGTAGGTAGTAGTTTGCTTACCCATGACAATTTTCTGCAGCATCTTCCTGGTGCCTGAGTTCCTCCTTACAGGAATGAAACCTCTCTAACAGGCACCCCTGACTTCTTCATTAGAAAAAAACAAACAAACAAACAAACAAACAAACAAACAAACAAACAAACAGAGGAAAAATCCAAACAAAACCAAAATCAGCATCAGCCATTCAGAAAATCCAGTAGGCTTAAGGGTGAATGAATTAGAGCATCCCAATTTTTCCCAAGATGCTCTCCCAAAAGGCACATCGTGATGGTTAATATAAAAGGAAAACCTAACTGAAGGGAAATCATCCAAAAGTCTGAGCATTGTTGACAGACCCTTTAAGAGAACTGCAGTAACACAGGAGCCACAAGACTCATATCATCCAAACTGTCAGCACCTCTCCTCCTCACAATATTTTTGTCACCCACCATATAATCCATTTGGACTTAAAACCCTCATGATACAAGGCTTGCTTGGTTCTCTCCTAACAGAGTCCTTTGATATCAGAAGAGCAAGTTCTTCTAATTCGGCTCCAACAAGTAGCTCTACAAAGCATGTGTGAGCAGGTTAAAAAAACCACCCTACCAAACCATGAAGAAACCTCTGTGTTTCCTGAAGTGCACCTGCAACTAAAATGTCCACTGCAATCCCAACGAGACAAGGAGAGAGGCTCAGATAAAGAATCCTGGAATGCTCCAGGGAGAGAAACAACAACCTGACTACGTAAGTTGCCAGCAAATGACAGACCTCAAGAGACAAGTCATTAACGTCCCCAGTGACTGTCTCTGCCTATTAGTAAAAGCTGCATTAAGGGGAGCAGAGCTGTAGGGAAGTCACAGAGATTAACTAAAAATAGTCAAAGAGCCAGGGAGGCACACTCCCACTCTAAACTCTTTATGAAACTTAAAATAAAACCGCCCTCAATGACTGGGAGACCCATGTGTGAAGCAATTTCAGCAGCTCCCTATTACTAGAGAGGATGAACTCTGGTAAACACACCGTAACTCTCACATGCCATGGGGTTCAGGGCTGGAGGGAGCCAGCTGGGGGAAAGACTCTCGTCTCATCCAGCCCAACATATACAAAGGGAAATCTGTTTATTTAGAGAATCATTCATTGGTTTCAGTGGGGAGGGAGGTTAAAGCATTATTTGTGATTCTCTAAAACCACTTGCTTTTAATTCACTGCCTAATCCTCAGGAGGCATGTAAAC
Organism: Oxylabes madagascariensis; assembly: GCA_013400675.1. NCBI lineage: Eukaryota > Metazoa > Chordata > Aves > Passeriformes > Timaliidae > Oxylabes > Oxylabes madagascariensis. The sequence goes on from VYZR01045083.1 coordinate 33,178, forward strand.
CAGACATTTTTTTACGTCGAAATAAAAGAAGCCATTCAATTACATTCAGGCTGTGTTGAAAACAAATTGGAGCGGTACGAATGAGCAAAGACTGCCAAACAAAGGAAATCTCTTCCAAGTGCAAGGCTACCAGTTAAACACAGCCCAGAGAGCAGCTAAGGCCCACTCTCACAAGTGCCTCCCCTTGTTCTCCTGTGCCAGGCACCCAAAAAACGCATCCCATGTATGCATGGATTACAGTGTGTTCAATGTGTATAAACACGTTGTATTTGCAGTAAGACAGGGGGATCATGTCCAAGCCCAACACAGTGATCAGCTAACAGCACCTGCTGGATTAAAATTCATCAGACCAAATATAAAGCAAGAGATAATTAAATATATGTACACAATTATAGTACTCTATGATATTACTGGGCATTTATACAGATAACAAGACTAAGCAGAGTTACAGATAATGATTAAACATCTTTTGAATGCATTTTAAAGGTCACAATCAGGGCTTATGCCAGGCTTCGAAGCATAAGAAATCAAAAAGGGCCAGCAAGAAGGTGTGATGGGGAGAGATCATACCCTGCACAACTGCTTCTGGTGAAGGACACTGCCAGCAACAAGGAAAGAGGAGAGACAATGCAGTGGCAATGGAATTAATATATCAGTAGCAACAAAAATCATTAGGAAATTACATGCATTGTCAGATCCTCACCTTCCCCCCACCTCACTTGCTCATGCATCCACATATAACTTTCTTCCTGCTACAGCCACAAGCAAAACTTCATACTTTATCACCTCTTTAAACCTCTTTGATCTGTGTTCAAAGACGGTAATTCAGGAGGATGGCACCAGGGAGAAAATTTTTCTTGCCACAGACCACAGCTACTGCTCCTCTGAAAGCCCGGACTGCTGCCTCCACTGCTGCAGTCAGAACGTGTCACCACGAGCCAGGGGCCACATGCTGGCCTTCTGCACGGGAATGACAGCTTTGTCCATTCCTTCTGTTTGGTCTTTATCACCCTGGACAGGATAAGCATGGGTCTCGTCAAGAAGCGCTTGACAACGCGGGGTATCTTATCAACAGGCAGAGCTCAGCATGGAGGAAGGGCTGGTAGGAAAACAAGAACGGGAATTGGAAATAAGCCCCATGTAGCCCTGGTTTAATATTTTTGGTTTTGGGAAATTCCTTTCCCAGGAAACTTTCTGTAAACAAGAGAAATGTTTTTGTAACTGTACCTTATCCATTCTTTCTCACAGGAGAGGTTTCTTGACGAACATCTGTTTTAACCAATGTGATTGAAGAGGTTTGCCTTTGTTTCACCAATCAAATTGGTCTGTGTAAAATACTATATAAGAGAGTCACATCTCCACAATAAAACTTCATTTTTCTGGCTTTCTGATCGAGAGTCTGTGCCGTTGTTTGATGCTCAACAACGACAGTCCCCAGACTCTTCATTTCTCCATGTGGCCCTGCACGCTGGCCCTGCACGCTGGGGAGGGATGGCTCTCTTCTAGTCACCCCAGAAAACAAGAAACCTGGACTCACAAACAAGGGTTTGGGTATCCCAAAACTTGAACCTTCCCTGCAATGGGTTTGACTCTGCACATTTCGCTCACTCCATCTGCCAACACAGCACTATCGTGGCTTCCGGCCAAACTCTGCTCTCCCTTACACCACTGTAAAAATTAAAAGAATAAACTCCATTAAAGTCAATAAGCTGCAGTGAGGTCAGATGCCTGATCAGTGTTTCAGAAATGAGCCAGTTATGCCTGCACAACCCAGAGTAGTCCCTCATGCAGCAGCAAAGTTTGGTGGTGCACAGCTCCCAGGGCTCCTCAGTGTTTCCCAGCCAAGTCTAAATTCAACAACCCCATTATTATCTCCTTGGTCATTTCAACCCAATCAGAAAAGCAGCGACACTTCAGCACAGGGAACAGCTGAGATCCCAACATGTGCCCCGAAAACTGAGCAGAGACTTTTATGCTCATAAAATCCCTTCCAAATCAAATGAGAGATTAAAATTCCTTGGGAACACATTAAGGCCTGGAACTTTAAAAGTTTAAGGGCAAACCCTCTTAGCTGGTATTTCTGCACTGCTGACAAAAAGGACTTTCCACCAGGATTTACAGATAGTTATATTAATTTGAATTATTCCCTCAACACAAAACTTCTGTGCTGGCATTTTTGTCTGCGCACCACAAAAATAGGAAAAGATTACATCGACAAATTGTATTCTTAATATGTGGTTTCCAAAACATGCTAAATCCCTAAAACTGAGCTCAAATTACATAGGCGAGGATGAGGTTTTCAGATAAACATAGCCACACGCTCTAAGCAACACCAGGAAAGAAAATACAATGATGTCATGGTCCCAGCTCTGGTTCCTACATTCCCTCTCATCTCCTCCTCCATCTCTGCCCTGAATTAGCCCACCCTCCAGTGGTAGGAAACTATGGGCAGCAGACAGCCCTCAGTCATGCCAGAAGTCCTTTTTCCACTGTGAACTTTGGCACTTTTATCTTTAGCTCTCACAAGCCTCAGGTTGACCCTCGGGCATGTTCTCTTCCCCAGGGAGGTTTTGGGGTAGCCCTGGGAGGTCCCAAGTGCTGCTGATCTCTGGCAGGGAAGGATTAACCCTCACACTGTGCAAGTTTGGGAGATGGTTGTGCAAAGCCTGGGTGTGCTGTGTGAAGGAAACCTCACTGAATGGGAAGTAAAAGCTCTCAAGCTCTCACAGTATCCCAAAGTCCTTCATGCTTCTTTGCAGGTTGGATTGGGCTTGGAGCAACCTGGTCTAGTGTAAAGTGTCCCTGCCCATAGCACCCCTGCCCATAGGGTGTCAGGCTGATGATCTTTAAGGTCCTTTCCAACCCAAACCATTCTGTGATTCTGTTAGCTGAGGGTGGCACAAACCACAGAGGTCAGAGACCCACCACACTGTGTTCACACATGCAACAGGAGATGCAGCAGCCATGCAGGAACAGCTGGTCTTTGCCAGCTCCTCAGGACAGGAGATCATCCCTGTAACACATCTGCATTCCCACTGCTGCAGGTAACTTCTGCAGTCACCCCATGGTGTGAGAGGACAGAGGCGGAGGACACCTCTCAGCCAGCACTTGGATGAATGTGTCCTTCAGACTCAAACCCACCTAAAAACCGTAAGGGAGAGGGTATGACATGAAAAAGCAGATCTTTGAACATCCAGGCTGAAAGAGCAGAGCAGTGCATTAGCTGAAGGCATGGCAAAGGCCAAACTCTGATTCCTGCAGTTACCTGGTAAAGACGAACCCTGACCAAATTCACTGATCACGGCTTCAGTTTTAGGTTATTTCCCTCCCAAGATTCCCCACAGAGATCTTCCTTTCTGTCTGGAAATTCTGTCTCAGTGCAAGAAGAGAGAGCTGGCAACTTGTGCAAGAATTTTGGGACATACAAAACCTCAGAAGTCCTGGTCAGAATGGACTCCATGCACACAGCTCACATGCGTCCATTAAAAAAAAAACAAACAACCACACAACACTGGATAATTTCATCCAGCACATGAAACCCCAGCTTCAGACAAGTGTAGTAAATCCATCATACCCCAGGTGCAGTGGATATTCTTGACACAGCAGACAGCATGTGCACACACATCCCAAATTGAAATAGCAATGCTTTAACTTGTTATATTTGGTGTGTTCCAGGGAGAGGACAGAGCAGTTCTGAGCTGTAGTCCTCTCTCTTCACTTTCTAGGTTGAAAAGTGAATTTTTATTTCTATCATTGCTTCCCCTTTTGCAGAACATGTCATTCTAGGATCATTAAAAATATGGGGACGGTCTATGCCACAGCTTCTTAATTCATTCCCAATAGACTGGATTTTTTTTAATAAAGATTTTCTTGTGAAAACAATATGAATCCACCTAATTTCTCTTCTTTCCCAGCCAGCTACTGAAACAACCAAAAAAACAGAATGCAAAGAAAATCTATCTCATTGGGGTTTTTTTTCCAAAGCAATCAATTTAATCTGCTTTAAAGAGAAGATTAATTAAACTGAACCTGGACCAGATCCAGATGAACCAGATCTGACTTCTCAGCGCAGGCACCTGAGCAAAGCTGTCCTGGGGTCAGGTGTCACAGCTGCTCCCAGTGCACAAAGCCTTCCCTCCGAGAAGATAATTCAGATAATTCAATCCCCACTGCTGCCAGCCAGGTTGGAAATCAAAACCTGGGAAAGCCGGCACACTCGTGGCTGCCTGCAGCCGAGCAAGGCCATGGTCCTTCCAGGGGCTGCTTCCTGCTCCAGGGGATCCACACGGCAAAGCAGGGCCGAGCGCTGGCCCCTGGCCCACGGCAGCTCAGCACGGCTGTGAGGGGAAAAAATACAGAGTACGGCAAGAGGCAAGCACTGAGCAGTAGTGAAAATCGCTCAGTTAGCGTTTTCATAAAGACTGACACGCAGGAGATACCCCTTGATCCCATCCTCCTCCCACACCGCTCACTGCCTTCAGGAGACTCAGGAGCAGGCTGGGTTCTGCAGCCTCCAATCCCGTCATCTCTGCAGGAACAGTTTGTGTCTTCAAGTCTGTCTCATTAAATGTTACAGAAGCTTCAGCAGATTCACTCCACCAACTGCGTCTTCTTTGAACTTTGCCATTGCAAATTCCCCAGGATACCCACCCTGACACTTGCGTGGTGCAAGTTCCACAGAGTCAAAACAGATTTTCCTGCTCAGACTGGGGAGCAGAAGGTATGGAAAGCGCTCACCAGTTACTGCTGAATCTGGCAAACAACTCCATTTCTTTGTTTCAGCTGCTATTGCTTAAAGACAGACACATCTGAGCTGTCCCTTGTTTCCCAGCCCCACACACACTGCAGGAATTAAACCTCTCCCCTGAGGGGGGCAACTTCGGGCTATGAAGAGAAGGAGCCTTGGATCCACAACCTCTGCCACAGGGTTCAAATGCTGTCCAATGAGAAAACTTCTCCTCTACTCTTTCAGAATTACTATATTTTCTTGTTCAAAGAGCAGGCTGAGCAGTAAAGTGAGGAGTTTTCACTCGGCTGGGGCACAGTGCATCCTCACGGCGTTTCACAGGCAGACAGGAGGTCTCCCAGCTGTGCCCCACGCCAGCTGGACACTGGCCAGCCCTGAACTGGAAACCATCTAACAACACACTCAGAGCTCGCACAGCCCTGGAAATGAGGATGCTCATCAGTGCTTCTCACTTTTCTGTAATCCAAGAATGGTGACGCTTCTTTCTATTTTCTTTTAATTACTTTCTTTTTTCTCTTCTTCCTCTTTTCCCTTTTTTCCCTCCTTCTCCCCCCTTTTAAGGTTGTTTTTTTTTTTTTTAAATTATTTTGTCTTCACCTTTTTTTTCAGGTCACAAAACCATTTTATGCAGTGATTTTCCTTTAAAATCACCTACAAAGTGTTTAAAACTCAGCCCATCCACCTATGACTCATACTTGCCCCAACCTCCTACCCCACTCTAATTTTATTTGGCTAGAGTTGGGGGATTTGAGGTTTGGTTTTCCAATTTTTGTGTGTTCTCACCCTCAGGCCCCTAACCCCACACAGCATAACACTGGTGCAGCGAGGTTTTGTGCAGAAAAGGACAACAGTAACACAACTTCAAAGCCAACAGGGCACCAGGTGACCAAAACAGCCATTGCTCCCGTGCTTGACCATTGCTTCTCTCACTGCACAGGCAGGAAGATTTTGCCAGCTAGAGGAAAATTCAGAAAAAATGAGGCTGAGGCATGCCCAGCTACGGAGCTGGAGTTTCCATTTCCCACCCACCTACACTGCCACCAACAACCCACATTTCCCTAAAGAACCACCCATCCAAAGTCGTGCAGGGCCAGCTGAGCCTCTGATCTTGCTGATTTTACCATCTGAAGGCAGAAAACAGGCTCTTCCATCACCCACTTACACAGAAGCATTAAAAATTCCTGGGTTTTGTGTAATGACCCAGAAGTAATTCCAAGCAGAGTGGCCGCACTGATGTGAAATTGCAGGATTCAAACCACCTTTCAGTGTAAATACCAGCAGAGATAAAGAGTGGGCAAGTGCTTTAAAAGCTTATAATCAGTAACCATACAAAAAAAAAAATCTCACAAGTGAGAAGAATAATGATGACAGCTCTTTTCAAGGAAAGGTAGTTAATGTTTAATTACTCCGGATGCTGCTTTTGCAGAACCAGTGGATCACACGTGTTCCAGGTTACAAATCCAACACGAAATTCTCACAACAGAGCCCGTGGTACAAGTGAGGATGTGTTTTACTATCTTTTTGCAAGAGCTCCTTTTTAAACTACCGGTATTAAAAGAATGTCTTATTTGTGCCAAAACCAGGGAGAGAAAACAGTGCCACCACCACCTCAGAAGGCCTGCAAAAGTTGTCTCCAGTTTCCAAAGATAATTTAAAACCTGCCAAATGGAGCCACAAGTGGAGAGAATAAAATTAAACCCAAGCAAAACAATTTTGACTTTTGACAACATTTTTTAATGGAAGATCTTACATGCAGTAAAGGGACTGAACCCAACCAAGAAAGAAGAAGCTGCTCTACCCAACCCATCCCTGGGACCCCATTCTGCATAAGCTAGACTGCCACAACAAATGACAGTGAATTCCTAAATTTAGGCAAGTGCACCCAACCCCTGTATGGGCAGTGAATCCCACCCAGCCTCTTCATTGCCTCTAAAGGAACCAGTAATTCCTGGGAAACAGCAGTACTTCTCACCATCTCTGCAGATCCTGCAATGCACAAGGTGAAGGGATAATGAGTCCTTTCTTTTATTCCCTCAAGACTCTGAAAGGCCGCCAGGTTTTATACTGTCCACATAAAGCACAGCCTCAGAGGAGAATAAACCCAAATTACATGCAAGAAATTGGTTTTGTTCAAGGCCTAAATTATTGTCTTGGGTTTTTCTTTCTGCTACAGTCCTCTTCCCAGAAAAACTAAAGCTATCCAAAATAAAAAACAATGCAATTCCTTTGCCTGTGATGGAGAAAGTTACTCTTCTGAGCACTCACAGCTTATTTTAAAGGTCTGCTTGAATAAATAGGAACCTATTAATATATAGAGTTTTCTTACTGCATTTTAAAGGGCATTTCATGAAGGCTGGTGTTCCCTTATTGCAGTTTTTATGGAATGGAGAAAAATATTTATGGTGCACCAAGAGTGTGCTGAGCTAAATAGCTTTTTCCCTCTCACCCTGCCAAGATTCTCCTGCGAGGATGTTTCACAAAGCGGCTTAGCAGGCCTCTGACTGGTGTTGGTTGTGGTGGTGCTGGCTGGGTGCAGGACACCAAGGCCAGGATCTAAGAGCTGCAGCTGCTTCTGCCCAGATTGGGCTGCCCCATCCAGGTGGTGACTCCCATTGGCATCGGTGTCCCAGCAGGGCTGAGGTCTGACCCAGAGCTCCCACCCCACTCAGATGCAGTGGATAGAGAGGGATGAAAAAACAAGGGCTTTTTTTGGCTGCTGCGATGAGCTCTGGGTGGGATTAGCAAACCTGGTCCTTTGCATTATGATGAAATGTACTGAAATACAGAGGACAGTCACTCAGGAGAATCCTTCTTGGCCACCTTTCAGCAGTCCATACCTAGTAAAAAAAGACATTAAGGGCCTAATATTTTAGCTTCTGCTGAAATCCCTTTGACTTCACACCTCTAATAAGACTTTAGAATGAACACATGGCACTATGAATGAGCAAAGTAATCACATACTAAACAGGGTGAAGCTTTAATAAATGTTATAGTGAGCTATGAATTTCCTTAAGTCACTAATATTCATGTCAGGAAAATCTCTACACATGAAGTGCAGTCACTGCAAGCTTTGTTTGCAGAAATGTCTTGAAGAAGTATAAAGCTGCACTAATAAAATCTGAATGGAAATATCCAGATATTGGGATCCTAATTCATAAAGATTCATAACACATTTTTTGAGAACCCACATGGTTTCTTCAGTACAGCTGCTCTCTTACCCACAGCCCAACTAAGCATCCTTTTCCCTTAGGGCTTAGAGCAGCCACAGGTTGAACAGCAAGACCTACAGCTATTCACCTTCCCTGCACGTTTATGAGACATTTGATGGGACATCCATCATCTAGCCCAGTTCATCAAAGTGGAAAAAGACAGAGTGTTTTACCTTCCAACTATATAACTTTGCATAATAAAACTGTTTAGACTTGGAGATTTTTCTGATGAATGCCAAATGCTCTACTGCAGCAGCCTTCACCAGCAGATCTAAATCACACAACTTAAATGAAAGCCTGCTTGCCAATTTATGCAAGAACTTTACTTTTTTCCAGAATCAGAGAAAAAACCCGAATGCACTGTGCCTACAAAAAGGCTTTTTAAAACAGTACTGCTGCAGTGACTGGAAATACAACTCTATTCCTCTTGCATCTCACAGGTACAATCTTTTCCATCAAGAAGACATGGAAATGAAGACATTCCTACAACTGCTTTCATTGGTTTTTTGAAGGTGTTTCAAAAAGCTTTGTCATTTCAGTAGCCACTCACTGTGCTGACTTTAGCTACTGAGCTGATTTTCAAGAGGCACATACACTGTGAGACATTAAAAAATATAATTAGCAGATAACACATGGCTAATGCTACAGATGTGTCTTCAAGGCAAGATCACATTGTCTTATCACTGGAGGGCTCTTCGGGGCAGCACAAATCCTTATCCTGCTCTGCAAATCCCACTCTGTTGGCAGCTTGATGCTAAAAGGGCTGCTATTTTCTGACTCCCACTTATAACGTGGACTGCACAGGAGGGGGAAACTGCCTCACAGCTTTACAGTTTCTTTCAGGTGTCTCCCTAACGTCCATCCACCAATGAACCTATACTACAAACCCCATCACTGGCTGGTGCTGAGTGCTCAGAGACATTTCGGGAAGGTCTTTCAGCCCTGCTGGGGTTGCCAGCACACTAAAAGACAGGAACAGTTTCAGAAAACAAAATGCATTGAGTTTACTCTCTCATCCCATTTCTAGTGTTTTTGAGGTGAGACTGTCCAACTTTCTGGAGTGGCATTTTTAGGAAAGGGATAGGATTCTGACCTTGTGTTCCCCAAAGCATCATCTGCCAAACACGAGCGTTGCAGCTCAGTTCCCAACATATTTGGATACAAGAGGGGAGATTCTTACCACATTACCATGACAAAAACAACACCTTGCACAGTACATTGTGAACATCTCACATAGCAAGCTTTAATGAGTATGATCTCAAAGTGAGTTACAAAGTAGGTCGGGAACTCTTTGACAGATGGGGAAACCAGGACAGTGAGGTGCTGCAACTTCTCCAAGGTCACAAAAAAAGGCCAGTGCTACAGTCAGAAACAAAACCCAAGTTTCCCAAATTGTTATCTAGTACTATTCAATCCAATACATGTCTCCACCATTAGCCACATCATCGCTAAAGCTCATGACTTTAAAAGGTCTGATCCTGAGTGGGTACCAGCATGGGAGCACCAGTCCTGCAGATATCAGCAGTGGAAAACCAGCAACAGCAGGGACACTGGGTCAAAGAAAGCGACTGGCAAAGTCAAAAGAGAACCTGTACCTTTGCATTACTTTCATGTAAGCTCTAATACACATGCACAGCCATGAAGGCTCTCCATAATTAAGTTTTCACCCAGATCCTGCCCATGTGAAGCAAAGACTACTCCAGCTCAAGGACAATCCAGCCCTGCCGGGACACAAGTATTTCAGACTGGTAACCTACTTGTACTGAACCACTGAGCACACCCCTCTCTCTGTCTTCAGTGGTATTTGTAGGACTCTCATCTCTCTGCATGACCCTGCTTCTCCCTGTCACCACTGCATGTGTGAGGTGTGGAGAGGTAAAGGGGTCATAAGCATCTCAAAACTGGATGAATGCTGTCTCATTGACATCAAAGGCCAACTCTCACTACTTTTATTGGGAGCAGAGTTAGGCCAGAACAGATAAATCCTGACCTATATAATTTTTTATGCTTGCCTGCACTTGCACTTGCAGAGACAGGGAGTGCCAGGAAAAGGAATTTCTGCTGCATTTCACAGTTCAGACACAGACACGGCAACTGCAATAAAATCCACCATAAATACTGATTCTACCTACTAGGAAGGACAGAGTTGAATACGGAGAGCTAAATCCAACTGGACAGTGGGCTACTCAAAAATAAGAATTTTGTTCTGGACTCTCAGGAGACAGCACATATTTTCCTAGTTGCACTCTCAGCAGATTCCTCATCTAGTGCATATCCAGTATTGCTTCTTCACATCAGAACATATCTTGCTATGTTAAAGGCTTACAAGAAGACCATCAGCCTTACAGATGCAGTAATTGAGATGTTAACATCACTTATTTTGACTATTTGTTAGACAGTTTTATGTAGAGGCTTCAGGAAGATCTAGAAGCGTATTCCACATCCCTCCATGATCAATGAGGAGACAAATATAAAGCCAAAGACTCTTTTTCTCCCAAACTTTTGATATATTTGCAGACACACCAACAATACATTAAGAGAGCCCGACATGAACAGAGGGCCCAATTTTTGCCTGAAATATGCTTTTTGTAATAAACTGTATTTATCTAGATATTAAATTATGTAGGTATTAGGTTATCTAATGTTCAAACTCTGCTCTCATTTATTTCAGAAAAAAAATATGGACATAATACCTTGCTGACACTCTGTAATTTGTCCTTATACACCATGATGCACACAAGTATTCAGCAAGAGCCACAGCAGAAACAGATGCCAGCAGATGGTATTATCCTGAACAAAATCAATTAAGGACATTTACAATATGTCAAAAGTGCAGCTACAAAAACAAAGTGTAGACCTGTACATCTGTTTCTTAATGAAGCCATGAGTATTTGACCGTTAGCCAAAAAACCACAATCTAAACACTACAGCAACACCAATAATAGATAAGGAAATACCAGACATATTCATATTCCTCAACAGTCACCTCAAAATACAAGATGTTGGGCAGAAACTGAATAACCAGATACTGGAAGTCCATATGTCATGCATCAATGTAGCTAAAACATAAGCATACGAGTTTTCAGTATCACAGATTTTGTAAGGACGTGACTTGCTCAAAATTTCTAGTAACAGGAGTCACATGGTAACGATAAATTACAGAAATACTATTCTCTTCCATAACACAGTCCTCTGGTGTGTTCTTGGAAAAAGCTTCTTGGAACCCTGTCACCTTGACTGAAATAAAAAGAAAAGCACTCACAATTCTCTTAAATTTGTTATGACATCTCTGTTGAGAACGCGGTGACAATACAAGAGGCATGATGAAATACACAGCCAGGTATGTCAATGGCATCTTGTAGATTATACAAAATACAAATGGACTGAGGAAATTCAGGAGTTATTTGTGCAGGGAACAAAAATCTCAAGTTCCCCATGAAGAAGACAAGAAGTGAAAACATTTCATAAGGGGGAAAAAAATTATCTCTTCTGCACCAGAGCTTCATTCAAAGTATTGAGGACTCATTTATGGAAGAAAAGGGGAAGCCCAGTGAACACCTGCTGCTGAAGATGGCACTTAGTGCCCACTGTGACAGCTGTTATCAGTGTTTGCTGCAGATTTCCACCACTACAAACAGGGATGGGACCGTCCCTTTCACAATCTGCTGCAACACGATGAAAGCTCTGGTGTTAAAAGAGGGGATGGTATCAACTCCTGTACAATGGTTGTTATTTAGCTCCTAGGAACTCATACCAAGTTTCTCCTAGGTTAGCAGCCAAATGAATAAAATATTCAGAAATATCTACATTAAGCGTTAATAAGGGCTGAGGGATGGGTTTCTTTAAGGACCCTGGAAAAATGCAGCCTTAGCAGTGAAAAACATACTCACACTGTACCTCAGAGCAATGCATCATTCATTTTTACTGAGGCCCAGACGACACTCTCATTAGACCAGAGATGGATTAAAGACAAATGATCTGGTGAATAATGTCACTGTGGGCCATGTAGCACTTCATCCAAGTAGTACCACTGAAAACAGAAGCCTGAAGACAGATTGTAAGGATAAAAAACATAAGGCTTTAGAATGGCATTCCTGAGGGGACGAAAAAAAAAATAGTGCTGCATATTTACATTTAATCTGCTTCATAAATTGATTTTTGTCATGTTACCTGTCAAACCACTGAACAAACTGAATAATTGCTTAAGCAGCACTGATAGAGAAGTGACAGATTACTCAAGCATTGTCATTCTTTGTTCTCATATATCTCATTAAGAAATGATGATTGGTTCCATTTACAGCTCTTAAGTTGAATTCAGTAACCACTGGCACATGAACTCAACCTGGCATCTACTAATTTTTTATTGTTCTCAACCCGAAATTGTTCCTAGCAAAGTCCCTCTTGCAAACCATTTCAGTGTAGCGGCTGATTATTTTTTAACAATGCAACACAGAAGGGAAAAAAAACCCTGCAACTGACTTCTTCACTGATTTATAGCATCAATGGAATGAAAAGAAAGAAAACTTCCTCGTATTATGTACTTCTTCCCTTCCCCCACCTCCTTTTTAGAGAACTATTTTAACCTGTATCATTTCATTAAATAAATTCACAGCGCATCCCTGCAAACAACTGAGATGGCAGAAGATGGGAACTATCCTATGGGATGTGCTCAGCCCCTTCCTCTTCTGTTGTGGAGTTACAACCTGCTCCTTCACAGCCTTCTACCTTTATAATGATGTTTGAAACCTGAGCGTAAGGAGTGTAAAATGCTGCTATTCCAGCCTGCTGCTGAGTAGCAGGGGCTTCCCTTAACTCACACAGGAAAACCTCCAAGCTGTGGAAATCAAAGGCAGAATTTTACAGCAGCGTTGAGATGCTACAAATTATTTAAGAGAAAATAAGAGAGAACCAGTTGTGCTTTTGTGTGCTACCTTCTGACTTCAGGAAGATCTACTGTGACCACAAAGCCAACACAAAAGGAGGCTTCTAAGTACACATTTGATAGCCACCCTCCAAAGCTAAAACTGCAGGTTTTAGACAAGAGATGGAAAGCAGGGATTTGCTGTAGGAGAGGTAATGTAGAGATGGAGGACAGGAGGAGAGGGAAGGACCATTGTGCTTTCAACTTCTGATTTGTCTGGGTTTATTCCCATTAGCTAATTGAGCATAGGGACACTGCACATTTTCTGCCTTGCCCTAAATGTAACCCAAATATGAAGAGAAATTCAAACTACAGAATAAATTAACAACATTCACGATGCTCTTAAACAGCTTTTGCCAAATGGCACAAGTCATTGTCTATGCATTCATTAATGAAGCCAAACAATTTGCTGTTTGGCAAAAAAGCACTGCTATTTATCACTGCATATCTCTATATATCGCTATATAAATAGTATTTTTAATATGTGAGTATACATATATTTATATACATTTATATATATATATACACACATAAACACTATATCTACTTATGTGTATATAGAGAGCTCCTCCACCTTCCTCACAACCAC